>JAUMGZ010091004.1:0-17976 GCA_032359645.1 Pododesmus macrochisma
GTCTTATTTTAATAAACTAGAAGGCCAAGAGCTTAATGTTTCTATATGTAGTAAGTTTAGGGCATAGAGAACAAAGTGTGTTCAAGCCGTGACCCTGGGGTCAAAAATAGGTTACGCGTTTTGGGGTCAAAAATCAACACTAGAGCAAATATGATAACTTCCCCATTTTTGACTTCTTGTCCAATATTAATAGACAACTTTAATCCAAACGTTGGAGAAGTCATCCCTAGGGGAAGGGGGCTCAGAATTGTTCAAATGGCGGAGTTAGGTACCCAGGGAGGGTCACTACGGGGCCCAAATGCGAAAAATTTGATAAAATTTCAAAAATCATCTTATAAACTGGAAGGCCTAGTGCATAATCCTTTTGTTTGTAGTAACTTTTGGGCATGGAGAACCAACTTTGTTCAAGAAATTACCCTATATAGGATCAAAAATATTCAAATGCCAATCAAGAAGAACGTTAAGGCCCCACGGGCCTCTTGTTTAATAGAATTTCATGATTCGTTTTTTAGTTAATAAATGTATATATGGTTATTTTTTCTGTGTGCCTCCCACGTTTTCCTTTTGTTCGACCATGTCCATGGACTTACGACTTTAGAATATCGTCTTGGTTTTTCGTATTTTTTACTTTTTGTAGAACTTTGAACACTGGTCTTTCCGTAATGCCTCCGTGAAGGTTATTTCTGAGCTTATTTCAACACGCCGACTTTATTTTCGCCGCATCAAGTAGGGTAATTGTGAGTTGCCTCCCCTCTTACATCAACACTATAGGGATAAACGTTCCCTTGACGTTTTAATCTCCCTCTAACAATCTCTGATGTTCGTATATACTTCTGGTCCGAGTGTCTGACATAATACGTAAATAGACAGTGTAGACCGATAGTGTCTTGCTTGTCGTAACTGTTTCGTAACTATATATCATAGATACACGATTGCGTGCCTCTAATTTACATTACAAGACTATTACGAATACACGCTTGCGATAATTGAATGCTATCCTCCAATATCTAGACAGGTTACTTAATGTTTACAGTCAAGGTAACCTGCCTAGTAATATCAGTTATGATTAACTGTTCCATAACTTCGTCACACTCAAATTAATGCACTATATAATTATAGTAAAATTTGATTTTCGTGATGTTCTCATTTTAAAACGTCAATATAAATTCCTGTTTGTTTCAGTTAATGAAAGATTGCCCCTAGGAGACTTCAAATACACAAAAAAGTATATGCCGTCCCATTGCTTTTCCGCCCGTAAAATACCCGTTTTTAGTTGTACACGGAAATCGGTCTGAGACCTGGCCGATTTGTTACCAAATAGTTTTCAGGAGTTTTGAATCACAAAGGAAATCGCTAAAAACGATGTTTTATTTCATGTATCCAGAATTTACCAGTAAACATCGAAAACATCAATCGAAAGTAACTACCAATGAAACAATGAAAACGTGGCACGACTTTTCCCCGGGCGCAATCTTAGGTGGCAAAAATGGCTGCGCCCTTTGGTATAGTCATACCACATTCTAATACTGACCAGACTGGCAAAATGGAGTAGAGGCGACCGCACTTTCTTTTTACCGTGCTATTTATAAACAACATGCATGTAAATACAATTCGTTGAGTTGTTCGGAGCATGAGTACAATTAATTTTGAGCCTTATTTATTAATTTGTTATTTTCAAGCTTTTTACATATTACCTATACATAGTTAACACCATACATGGTAGTCATAAATTTATTTTTTTTCCAATCTCATTCACTGACATAAATACATTAGGCAAACTATAAATAAGTATGTAAATATGTAACTTTAAGAAGAGGGAAGACAGGGGGAAATGGGAGGGAGACGGAGTAAAGGAGAGAAAGACAGCACGAGTTTAATCAAAAGAGCGAGAGACATTGACAAACAAACAATAACTGCTTCAAGCAATTAAGAACCAGGATAAAAGGAATTAAATTGACATCACAACAATCCCAAAGACAAGTAATCCATGCGTACCTACTTAGGACGGTCACCCGGCACGAACAATTTAATGAGGCGGAAGACAGAGAGGGGAAGGAGGGGATAGTGATTCATTTTTAATACAGATGATTTAATGAACTGTCAGGTTTTAGAACAATCTACATTGGTGGTATGGTTTATACAAAGACATATTGTGTTATATATGTATTGTTTTTTAATGATTATAATTGCAATATCTGTTCTGTTGTATATTTCAATTTTGGTAAAAATTCAAAAAAGCAGACTATTAAAATCAAAAGGAATAAAGATTGCTCTTAAGGCATGTCAAGGCTCTGTAACAGTTTTTTGAATTTCCTGACATTCCCACATTATATGGATTATCGTTTCTCTTTCAAAATTACAGAGAGGAAAACGAGGGCTATTGATTTAATCTGCTTTAATTAATGTGTTTGTAATTAAAATAAAGCGAATGACTCTAAACTGAAACCATTGAAGGGTTGTGTTATTTGTTATTTTAAATAGTATCTTATATATTTTTTTCCAGGTTATATCATTATACTTAAATTGTGTATCCAATTTATTCTAGATCTACTGTGTCATTTTTCATCAGGATATCGTAGACAATTTTTGAGCCCTTTACTTTTGTATTTAAATACTTCTTTCTATTTGGTTGAATGGATATACTTTAACACCTTCAGATCAGTACAGTTACATTGATCATAAACATTTTTGATAGCATTTAAAAATCCATGGATTTTTGAAAGCTTGTGTTAGCTGATACATTGATCATTTTGATATAAAATCAAGGATGGACCAACAATGGTGAAAACAACTATATCTCGCCATGGGCCTTTTGTCCGAATGTGTGCTGTTACAAATAGCAACGTTAACCATCCCAATGCAATGCCTAAAGTGTTAAAGAAGTGTCAAAACCTCAAAAAGAGGTCCATGTGGCCTAAACGGTCACCTGAATCAAAACGTTTCACCAGTAAGTTTCAGAGGAGATGCTTTTGAAGGTTTTGCACTCTGTGACCCCTCATGGCCTCACCCTCAGTCGCTGCGGGGTTAGCCCTTTTCTTGAGTATAGATTATGATCCCTACCATAGATTGATGACTACCACCAAGTTTCATCAATATCGAACAGACGGTTTCAGAGAAGTAAAAATTGGACTAACAAACAAATGTAATTTTATTTTCTCCTTTATTGATTTGATTCAGAAATGAACATATAAACGATATGAAGTGAATTAAGCAAATTCAGACTGTAGTAAATGTTAATAGTGGTAAACAATTTATATAAGACATCACAATGCAAAATGATATTGTCATAATATGTGCCAACTGCCTGATTAATCATGGTTGAAAAGTGGACTACCATTTCCTATATAATATCAGCAAGCCCTAAAATTGAAATTCAGAACACTAATATTTGGTCCTGTACGTCTTTCAAAAATACATTTAAAAGCCTAATTGAAAGAAATAATGACTCAATTTGAACATTTGAAAGATGTTCAATAGGCATTTATTAATAACAATGTTGACATATGTTTCAACACAATTTGAATCTACTTGACATGTATTCAATAGGTATCTTCTGTTAGCATATAACATAACTGACAAACTTTGAACAGATCAATAACAAAACAACTATAACATAAATTACACTAAAGCTTCAGCAATCACATTTTACAGAATTATTGTAAAAACTGTAAATATTAATAAGCAGATATGAGTAACTGATACTGATATTCATATATAACGCTTTTGATCAGCTATAAATACAGACGAGTGGCCTAATTCATACTAAGAATTAACTTTCTGTATAATATTGCTTTTTGTTGATTTTATTGTATTGACCAATACTTATATTCATGTAATTTTATAACTATGCATGCATATATCAAACTTTAATTAGTAATTTGTATTCACAAAAAACTAAATGAATATTGCACAATAAATGTTTTTGGTATATTAAAGAATTGGTCACAGTGGAGCAATACTTAACTCTAGACTACATTCATTGTACTGAGTACAAAACAAAAAGGGTTTTAAATATAAGGCAATACGGCCATACAGATTTGATCACTTGGTTCTCAGACCAATTTTTATTAGTTCAGAAGAATTTATAAACAGCTGTTTCAGAACTTGGAATATAACCCATTAGTTTATGTTTTGTTAACCAATAAGTCAATCCTATGTGATCAAAAGAAAATTCAAATTTTCTCTTCAGCTAAAATGTGTGTTACCATAAGAATACATATATATATAAAGATATAATTTTGTTACTTTTGATCATCAAAACAAGTTTTTAAAAAATCTAAAACAAATTAAAAAGAAGATGGGACAAAATACATTGTTTACTAAAAACATTTGATAGTTTAAAATTCATCAAATTCAAATCAAAGTTTTTTTTGTGAAGTTGTATTATATCTTATTTTCAACCAATGAACTAAATCTTCACTGACTGAAATGGAGCTGTTGCATTATATATTAGATATATTATGTTTATTTTAATACAATTAATTTTGACATTTTTATTTCATGTAAAACATTAAACACAACTTGATAAAATGTTTATTTTTAATATGTAATCTGTATCACAGCAGTAGCATAATAAAATAATTATCATCTAAATCTAATAATTACAATCATCTCATTTAAGATACATAAATCTTGACACATCCAAGATAACACATTGTTAACATCATGACTAATCCAATAATACTAAGTAAAGTCATTTTTCACATCTTACTATAAAACAGGATATTTCTGTTTTCGATATTATTAATAAGATTGTCTGAAACTTAATGTTGAAAAAGTTCAATTTTGATTAAAACAGTAACTATTCAAAACCAAATTTAAATTCATTTTTCAAATATAGTTCATCAACACAAAATATATATGCATTGATAGTATTGAAGGGTAGTGTGTAAGGTAATGTACTGTGTTGTGTAATGAAAACAGCAGTCAGTTATATTTATTATATTTAGCCACAGAGCTGGTATTTAGCTCTGTGATTTAACAAGCTTTGCATGTACAAACGTCAAGTTTTACCAGTAACGACTTGCATGAACAAATTACAATTCAACTTTTGATTCTTTCCCAAATTGTTTCGTTTATATTTCTACCACTCACTATCTCTGTTGAAATACTTTTTGTATGTCATATGCAATTTAGTTTTTTAACAACCAATAAGAGTTAATCCTACTCCAATAGATAGTGATATATCTAACTGATTTATTTAAAATAAATTTACTGAATACTTTATCAGCATTTTATAAAGATCGTGTGTAAAGTATCATATTCTACATTTTATCTTATTTTTGATTGATTTATATTTCTGAAATTCTTTATGAAGAATTTTAATATTATGATTTTCCTAATAATAACATTGAATGTATCATTATATTCACAACATTTTACTTAATGGTTCATAGTGAACAACTAACAACGTTTATGGTGGTATTTGGTCATCGTTTATGGTGGTATTTGGTCACCGTTTGTTCTCCCTTCAATCTGCCTCTTTGATTTCTCCACCGTCCTTCAGAGCTTTGTACAAGTTGTCGAAGAACTCAACCATGGAGCCTGGAATAGCAGAATCCACCAAAGTCTGTGGCAACATTCCTTTAATATCAGGCTGTATCAAACTAACAAGCTTGCATTTGTTTGGCTCACTAAATTTAAAGAAAAGAAATGTAAGTAATTAAAAACACTTACATTAACGAATATTACTGAAAAGTTTAAGGGCAAGTTGAGACATTACAATGAATGACATGTGTAGCTGGAAACTCTCCGCTCATTAATTTATTAATTCCGATCTTTTCAGTGCCGTCCTTAGACTTTTCGTAGCGTGAACCGTTTGAGATGTAATATTTCGCCGCCATTTTCTCACTTATTTAAAATAATGCAAACACATATAATATGGGAGAAAAATAATCTTTCATACACGTTTGTGGGAAATAGGGATATTCCTACCTTGGGGGGTTAAAAACTGGAGTAAAACTTTGTAACCCCCTCGGGTGGAATATCATCATCTTCCACTCATGTTTATGAAAGATTCTTTTAATCTACTTCTTATTGTAGATGCAAGTTTTTTAAATGTTCACTGCTGCTCCAAAAGTTCATTCAGAAGATACATTGCATGCTGCTTCAACGGAGTGTAAGAGTTACCTCTCTTTAGTTTCTTTCAATATATTATTGCTTTGAATTGAAATTAACATACTGTTATTATGTTTTATATGATTATTATATTTTAGAATGGAACAGAAACACAATTTATCCTGATATAAAATTAATATTAAATAATAAAAAAATAATTTGCTCTGACTGTCACCTGTCAAAAAGATGTTTTCATCTCTATTAACAAAATATAATATGATTTGACACATTATTAAAAAGAATGACAATATACAACTATATACATACATTCTAAAAAGCAACAGATAATAACACGTTATACACCATGCAGTACATGTCAAGTAAATTGTCAACTACCTAATGTGTACATGTAGGTACTAAAATAGCTAAACGGTTACATGGCACAAGCACAATAGTTTATTTTACATCAGGTACAAAGTCATGTAACAGAGTTTGTAAAAATGCTACAGAGGTATTTAAATAGGTGTCCATTGGATCAGATTTGATTTAAGTTACAGGTAAGAATGTTATACAGTGTATATGTTGAAAGTTTTACGCAGGAGAAGTTGCAAAGTGAAAAAACAGAATTACATTTTTTAAAGTGTTTTTAGTTTGTAACATAATTGGGTATTTAACATCCTGTGTGCCACCTTATTTACATGTATATATGATTATACTGTCTGATGAATCATGAACGCTTACAAATCCTATAATCTAAACTGCACTCACAAACCAATATAAAATGTACAATTACATAACAGCATGAATCATCCATGCAAAAACACAGCAACAATTGTTACAGAAATTTTACTGTACTCAGTGAAGTGAGTGTATATTTAGGTCAGTCTGGCACACTTTCGATTGATTGTGATAGTAAAAAATATACACAAACTAAAAATAAATTATCTGTGACGCACAAAATCATTTAATATTTAGAGCTGTGGTTCAATTTTTAATTTTAATTATGACTTAGTATCTTCTTATTGCAATATAGCAGTCTAATAATTTAAAATTAGTATGCAAAATTGCAAACTGAAAAGGGCCACCAATATAATTATGTAATAACTAAATTAGGGGAAAAATAATTGTGTGCGTGAGAGAACCTCTTCCCAGATTTCGGCCTTGCTAAGAATCAACCATCAACCGGGGACTTCTCAAGAGTTAAATAATTTAGATAAACATGCAGGGGAACTCTTAAGAGTAAAAGAATTTAGATATTAATGCAGGGTAACTCATAAGAGTAAAGGAATTTAGATACTCATGCAGGGGAACTCGTAAGAGTAAAAGAATTTAGATATACATGCAAGATGTAGATAGATCAAACTAAGAAGGTATGATTTCAATGTTAATTAATTAATATCTGATAATTATGACTAAAGTATCTCATAATAATCAGAGATAGTTAATTGGTGATTAGCTATCTTATAATTACAATGTAGTATCTTGAATTAATAACAACTACCTTATACTATTGACTAAGTGATATAAAGTAAAAAACGAGTTTTTCTAATCTATTTTTAGCAATGGTGACCTTGACCTTTGGCAGACCAAGCCCAAAATAAATAGGATTCTGTGCACCCCCTAGGGTAACCCACGCACCAAGTTTGAACTTTGAGGAAACATTCGTTTTTAAGTTATCATCCGGACAAGCAACAGACATACAGACATACGGACAGACAGACGAACGGACATCCCACGTGATTAATATTTCCCCCAAAAATTTAATTTCGGGGGAATAATGTCATTAGTTTTTCTCGTACTTATGACTTTAAGTTATCAAAGAAGGATCAAAATTCAAGTGATGCTAACCAGCTTCTGTATCATAGGTACACGTCTGGTTTTAATGTCTCATTATAAAATTCCTGTGTATTTTTAAGGAAATGTGTTATTCATTGATCTTACTGTACATGAACACCAGGTTTCCCCTCTTTTCTTAATCAATTATATGGTCTTTCCTTTTAAGTTTTGTATTTAGTTGTATTTTGCTGTATACATTCCCCATTTCCTTTGGTTTGCCTGTGGCCATGGATTTATGCAATTAGAAAAGCATCCTGGTTTATAATTTTTTACTTTTTACTTTCAAAAGCTGTCTGCCTGAGCAAATGTCAGTGTAAATAGTCTGAATTGCGCATTCTGTCGAAGTTATATTTTACCTTTTTTTGTATACGAATGGTTATTCTTGACTTTTTCTGTCTCTGGCTAACTTTAACACATTAACTTCCACACATTTCTATTTGTACTCAATACTCCTTTCCCATACTTTCAGACAGGATTTAATTGCTGACACAGACTAATTAATAAAGACTGTGTTTTACTGATCACTCAAACCCCGACATAATTAGTAACATAAGGAATGGCTGCTGATCATTTCACACATTATGTAAGCTGTGGTCTGCAGAATAGGTATATAGATTCTAACTATAATTACTGTCTGTAGCTGGTGAGAGCTTCAGATTTCTCTGATATTTTCTTTCTCCAACATACCAAATTAGTGGTCTACATAATTTACAAGGATACAAATTCTTGCAGAACTATGTCTTGAATCCTTTATTCAGTGAGTGATCGTTTTTACAATCAAGTGATCTTAATATTTTATTTTGGTTATTTGTGTATTCAAATCTTTACAAATACATGTAGATGTTTATAAATACTTTAAGCTAAACAAAAATATAAAAGTTATTTCGAATTGATAGTTAATTCTAAATTATAAACCTTGATGAAGTATGAACTTAACAGTATATAAATTAAAAATAAATCAATCATTAACATGGCAAAGTACATGGAAGAAATCATTATCAAAATGACAAAATACACGAAGGCCATCATTTAACAATCGCTAAAAATTTAAGTTAAGTTGGAGAAACTTGGTATGCAGCAAAGCCTATAAAGTAATATAACTTATTTAACTATAATAATAAAGTAAGTAAATACTGAAATTCAATTTGGTTGAATTAGTATTTTACATATATCATCGTCATTCGAACTGTAGGTCTTCACTTTAGAATACCACTTAACAATGACTTAAATTACCTTTAAATTTGAATCGTTGGTTTTCACTTACTTATATTAAACTGCTTATTGATTTTGATTAGTGACTGTATTACTGTTTGCTGCTCTTTTCTTGTAATTTGCACTGTTGGCCTTCAACTTACTAATTTCACAGAAGTTAATTATCTTGTATTTTGGATTGTTTTCTTCAAATTGTTTGCTGCCTACTAATCTGTTGTCGTGTTTTCGACAGTTGGTCCTCAACTTATAAAGTTATGAAATTCCCACCGATGTCTTGTGATTTAGAATGTTGTCCTTCAATGCATTTGCAGCACACTGATTTTGCATTGTGTTTTTGACTTACAGTTGGTCATACCCCGACTTTACTAAACACTGATGCTGTCCTGTTTTTTTTTAACTGTTTGTCTTAAACTAATGCTGCTTATTTATTCTTACTTACATCATTTGCTTAAGAATATCGTTCTAAATCTAACGTTTGGGTTAGATGGCTTTGAATTTTCACAGAAATACAACAAATAGAAATAACATTTATCTGATTTAAAAGAAGAATCTCTACAAAAGATGTACTAATTGTATCCAATCAGTACCCTTGCAACAAAAAGTCATTTATCTGTTGTTTGTTATTTGTATATAGATCTATTATGTATTATTTGAGTTTTCAAAAATATGACAAAATCTTTTAACCTCCATATTTTATGTTCATGCAAATTATTTGTTCAACCATCCTGAATGTTTGGCCTACTGTACTCCAATAACCTACAGACCTTACGTTTTGGTTCCATGGATTTATGCATTGCATAGATTGTTTCAACCTGCAGACGCAGACAAATTAATTCATGCTTGGGTGTATTGATCAGCACCGCTCTGCCTAATGATGCTCATAAAACAAAAGGGCTGTTCTTTCTATTACAGAAGATGTTACACAAATCAGCCGTGTAACTGTTGGTGTTACTTAACTTACAATTGATTCTTGCAGATAATTATTCCACATGCATAGTTCCAGCCTCTCACAAACTTCTTCTGTTCTTCCAACTCATCTTCAATACTGATAGCTAGAAAACAAGCAGTTGTACAAAGGTGCTCATTAGTAAATGCTTTAAAGCTTTGACTACTGCAAGGTTTGCTCTGACAGACAGGCTCACTGGTGTGATAGCAGTGAAAGCAACATGCAGTTAACTTAATGCTGACAAATATCATATATAACTGTAAAACACTTTGAAAGGAATGCAAACTGTATTGCTGTCCAAAACATCTGAAAACTTTTAACATTTCCTCATTAAATAAGGTTTCGTGATTTATGACGTTTTGGAGACATGTACTGTTTGTGGTTATTCTATAGGTAGATCTTCTCATTGTGTTGCTTGATGATCATGACCTGCTGCCATGCATTTATCCTTCAACTAAAACCATGTACATGCAATGTACTAAGAATTTTTGTTGCAATCAATATAAGCATTGGTTTTCAGTTTTAATGTTTGATTTGTCAGCATCAGAACACGTTTAAATACGTGAATTATACATATATACAATATTGATATATTGTCTTGTTAAAAATATATGGAAAATTCTCAAGCAGCAAAGCCAGTAGCAATGTTGTTACCACAAAATTGGATGCACATTAGGATGGGGAAAAGGATCATGCCAACATTTCTTGATGTGTATAAATCAAATAAAAATCCCACTGCATGTTAACCATTCACTGGTGAGATATAAAGGATGCAACGTCCCATTGTATAACTGTCAATTACTTGATAAGGAATGAAATTTGGTTTCAATTTAAGATCACATGCCGCTCACTAACTGAATCATTCTGAATACTTGGGGTAAAACTTTCAATAAAAAGTGTACTTTAGGCAATATATTACATGTATACCCTACAGTATTGTTCTAATGTCTAAGTAACATCCATATTCTTACAGTAACACACAGTGTGTTGGAATATTTGACATAATATATTGATGTGTGCACATGACATTTGTATGTATAATGTAATTTCATATAATGTATACTTCAAATATCAAAGAATAATCAAACAAATATTAATTCATGGGAATAGACAATACTTTGTTAACAACCGATAGAGTATATATGAGGAGGAAACAGAAACACCTGGTTTTGTCAATATTAACTGAAGAAAACAGAAACACCTGGTTCTGTGAATATTAAACATCCTATTTCAGGACTATTTAGGTCAAAACCTAAATAAAATGGAAAATAAGATTTTTTAAAAAAAAATTATTTACATTAATATGATGAAATGAAGAATTTGTAACCTGCAGGTAGTGTTGGTAACTTCAAACTATATATTCTATGAAATATATTCCCCTTTGATGTCTACCTTTATGTACTTATAGTTGAATAATGATCTAGTACACTCTTATCTGTCATTGCAACAAAGTTTTTAGACTGTAGTATATGGTTTGTCAGCTAATGTAAAGATTGTTACTGAACAGGATCTGTCTCTTTATTGTAAATATCTCAATTTACACCAGTGATAGCGACATTATAACGTACGACAATATGATACCAGTGAAAGAGACATTACAACATATGACAATATGATACCAGTGATAGAGACATTATAACATATGACAATATGATGCAGGACAACCTAACTCTTCTTTAACATCACATTGCTCTTGTTTTATACTTAAATGTCTTATACTATTTACCGTTTCTGGTTTGTGTTTGTGTGTATGCAGTTGTTGCTTGATGTAATTATTTCTAAAATAGCTTAAACAAACATGAAACTTTTACACATAGGTTACATGATATAATTCTATTAGTATTGTGTGCTGCAATGAAAACATAATATGTATACATGATTTTGCTAGCTGGACTTGACTTTCAGATATTTCACTGGAAATGCTGGAATCATTCAAACTCATGCAAACAGTATTCCATCTAGTTGTCTAATGAATGAGTTACCTATAAGTAATACTTGTGATGTTTCCTTTTTAGTAAATAACTGTATTTTATGTGTGCATGCCTCAGTTTCCCTTTTATTTGCCCATGTCCATGGACTTGTGTCTTCTTTTTTGTGGTTGGTTGTTCATATTTACTACTTTTGTTTAGTAAAGTATGACGGTTTTTATTTCAATAAATCATCACATTTGCAAGTTTTATCATTGAACTATGCAATTTATCAATTTGGTATAAAAGCTAATTATAAAACTTCAGTCAAAGAGTGAAGATGTAGGTAAAGTGTTTTGATAAACTTCAAAAGCTTTTGGGCAATTTATATGTGGAAATTTGATGATGCATATATTAAATCCAAATGGTTGTTTATGTTTTATATCATCTATACACAGCTTGCAAAGATGCATCAATAATCAGTAAAGGTCAAGCAATGACAGATAACGTTGTCATTGAAGGTTGTATAAGCTCTATATTTAGAACATATAACCTTAAAAATGTTGATGCTAAATATAAAATAAATACAATGCACAGTCTTAAGGCAGAAATGTTGTATGCAAGCCCACAGTTTTCAGCCAAAGAATTGTATTTCAATGTAATTATAATATCACATTCTGTCTGCAATTGTTGCACTGTTAAGTTTTATCAGGTAAATTACATTTAGGTTTATTACACTGCAGGTCAGAAATTTGTATAGCTCATGTCTGATTTTAACAGTATGCAATCTGTGTATTATCAAGTTAAGTGTTGTCTTACTGGAAAAATAGTGCTTCATATACATACATAATAGTGTTTAAAATTGACTGCCTGCTGCCTCTTATAAATAATTAAGCTTGTTAAAGTTTCTTCCTTTTCATATTTCCCCTTGTTATAATGTATGTGTCAGACTTTTCACAATGACAGCTAGATATTATTTATTTGCATTTACTTAATAGTCATTTGTTTTTCTATATATGATGATATTGTAATTACTGAAATGATCTTTTACTTGGAAACATATGATATCTTAAAAATATTGACATAAGGAGATTTTGCACTTTGCCTATGGGCAGCCTTCTATCTTCCGTTTATATATTGTATGTACAAAATTAAAGATGATGCTGAATATAAATGCAAAATTTAGAGACAGTAAAATATGTTATTGAAAGAATTGAGCTAATAACGATATTTTCTTCAAATACCTTTGAGGTGAATGATACAGACTTACATTAGTTACAAATGTGAGCAAAAATGTCTGGAGTCTAATCAGGTAGATGGTTAAAGTTTATGTTCTGGTCAGTATAAATACATAAATAATCATTCTGACCATCAAACCAAACATTTACAGTGAGAGAATAACACTGTACATAGATTAACATAGCTATGGACTGTGGACAGAATTATCTCATGTGGTCAATATCAAGTGCTCCCTTCCTGTTAATCAATAGTTTAACTGAGAAAATGGATGATAATATTTTATATATGAATACAAAGCAAGTTAATAATGGATGATGTGCATACAATTTCCCTTTACAGTTCTGTCTGTAAATGAATAGTATTGGTTTTATCACTTTTGTGATTTATTAAACAAAAAACCTGACCCCATTTGTATTTCAATAAGTGAAATAAATTTTGATATATAGCTAAGAGGGATATATTTAACAATGACTAAATATGATTTTACCAGGCATGGTGAGAATGATTCAATGCCCTAACATCTTATGTATGATCATAGTGATTCAAATACACGGATATAAATGAAGAAACAATCTATATCAATTTGTATTATACTTAGTAAGGCACGCACAGAGTTCTTTAAATCAATTATTTATGACAATATTAGTAGCAGTTTATAGATAAAAAATCATCTAAACTTGAAATGTTTTACATCAGGATAAAAATAGATAATTGACAGACTATTGAAATAAAAGAATGCTATAGCTTAATTAAGAGTCAATTCAGAATTAGCTTCGGAAGCTCAAAATCACTTTGTTGTCAACTAAAGAGTGAAAGTGCAGTAAAGACAGTCCTTCACCTGTCTATGGACATACACTAACAAGCTATTACATGTATTAAGCTTAGTAATAATAGTTTTAATACACCTGGGTGAATCCTTTAGTAATAAGTTATACATGCAGAGTGATCCATGCTCACAGATAGAAGATGTGCCACTTACTCTGGGTATTTAATAACTATCATGCCACAATAGTGGTTGACGCCCCTGACATGATCATCAGCCTTGGGTGAACCTTCGAAAGAAATGCTCCTAGCTGAAAATTATAAACATCTTTTTACATGAAATGTTCACTTCCTCATGACTGCATAAGATGAATAACATGTTTTAGAACCACTGGCTAGTGTACCTATATGCTAAAGGAAAAATTAAGTTAACCTTTGCTTCCTCACATCGTTTCTGTAAAGAAGATTTAATGTCCATTGTGCAGAATGTCTTCATGGTGTTCATTTTAGATTTCCTATAATTTACTCTACTTAATTGTTTCTTCAAATGTAAATGAAAGATGCAATGTATAGTATATGTTTTGCTTTATAATGAATCTTACGGTAAACGACTGTTTTATATCTAGAAAAGAGCATTCCTCTTAAGGGTCATTTCATTGCTTCACTAATCAAGAATTATTGAACAAAGTATACCTCAATGCATGGGACATATATTGTCTACATCCAATATGCATTGCAGCATAGCATGATAGGTTGTATAATACATAGAATGTTGACATATCAACATTGTGTTCCAATACAACAAGATTAGAAATGACAATATGAATACTAAGTGTTATGATACCTAATCTTTGCTAGAAATACAACAAGAAAGTTAGAAGATAATGAGTAAATTCAGTGATAAGTAAAACAGTCGGCGTATTATTTTATTTTACTTTCATAAGAGACTTTGAATGTTTGATTTGTGTGTCTTATATGAGTCATATGAATACAAGCTTTTGTAACCCAACACTTTGTTACATCAGATTGGTATTATAATTACAATTGAAGATGGGTCAAGATCAACATTTGAAAGTCTGCAAAATATTTAAAATTCAAAATGTTGATTGCTTTACTTTATGTATTCTTACTTTAATTCTTAACCTAACAGCTGCTTATATTGATATTTAATGTTCACCTTTGTAACAGCAGCAATTTGTATAAAAAAAAATGTATTATTATTTTTGTGATCTGATGTATATATACAGTACCATGCTATTTTGTGTTTATGTGAGATACTCACACATCTTGATAAGTGATCTCTAAATATACTGATAATATATAGAAAGTTGTCAGCAATGTCAGTTCAATTATAATTATAGCTAATGAAGATGATTTTCCAGATTTTTTTTGCCTCTGCTACAATTGCAAAGTATTTTTGTACCTTAACTGTGAATTAGAAAAGCGATTTAATGGAGACGCCTTCAGTATTACAGATTTTCCATCACCATATGCTGATAATAGATACTTATTTTAATATTTAATGACTCAAAATCAACTACATCAGTTTTTGAGAAATGGCTTTCCTCCAAATAGATTTTCGTATCTGGTAATGATCATTAAACAGTAGGTGTGTATGCCTAGTTTAAACAGTTTATTACCCCAGTATGTGTTATGCCCTAGCAAGTTTAGAACAGTTGTTATGCCCCAGTAGGTGATATACTTAACTATTAATATTCTGTGAAATGTTAAAGGCAAAGTTTAAACTTACATTATTCACTGAATGATAGTAAATCATTATCAGATTATTTCTATCTGTTTAAAAGTCTGACAAAAATATGATAGTCAAACAATGATGTCTTTATGCTTTACTCTTTTTATATAACATAATCTCAGACTCAGAGTATTGTTTTAACATTAACAGTTGCCGAGACAATATAACATGTTCCAATGTGAAGTAAGGAATCATATTTATCTCCTTTATCTCCTTTAAGACTACTATGACAACTGTTATAAGATGTCATGCAAAGACAAATACAAGGCCAATGTACGATCATTCATTTTATTCATTAAAATGGTCTGTTTCTTAGATTCATGTGCCTTCAACATAATATTAAAGGTTGTGTGAGTCTGTGTCCATTTGTATGGTATTGCGCACCTTAAATACTGCCTTGCTGTTACATATCCCACAAAAATCATATCTAACCGTTTCCCCACAGGGTAACAGTAATCTTCATGTGAACTAACCATTAATGGTGTGTTCAAGTTTAGGATGTTTTCATTCTAGTAAATAATAATTGTAAGTTGGTTTGGTTTTTTTTTTGCATCCCCTGTTTTTTTTTAATTTGCACATATCCTGGGAATTATGTCTTTTGAATATCATCTTGGTGTTTCGTATTTACTACTGCGCTAGGGAATCTTTGAATGTGAATTATAAATCACAAGTGTTTTGCCAACTTTTATCACACATGATAGTGCAGCTGAATGCTCAAATCTTCATCTCTATCATCACTGTAGCATATTGTATAAGGTGGAGATCCAAAGTCATGTTTAAACTTACCACAACAAGTATGTAGCACGTATGAGGTGGAGATCCAAAGTCACGTTTAAACTTACTGTAACAAGTATGTAGCACGTATGAGGTGGAGATCCAAAGTCATGTTTAAACTTACTGTAACAAGTCTGTAGCATTTATAAGGTGGAGATCCAATGTCATGTTTAAACTTACCACAACAAGTATGTAGCACGTATGAGGTGGAGATCCAATGTCATGTTTAAACTTACTGTAACAAGTATGTAGCACGTATGAGGTGGAGATCCAATGTCATGTTTAAACTTACTGTAACAAGTCTGTAGCATGTATAAGGTGGAGATCCAAAGTCATGTTTAAACTTACTACAACAAGTCTATAGCATGTATAAGGTGGAGATCCAAAGTCATGGATAAACTTACTATAACAAGTCTATAACAGATTACCAGCAGCAAATTAGCTATATACACCCATTCATTATATATAAAAAACAGTATTGACAGAAATATTTATCTCTGTATACATACTGCTTAAAACTTAATTCTTAACTGTAACTTTCTAATCAATGCATTTTTATTTAATTTGACACCATATGTGCTTTTTGTACATGCGAATGTGTTTTAGAAAGTGTTGCACTTGATTTTGAATGACAGCTAGATCGTCAAAGTGTCGCATAATAAAGCATAAATGAAGTCAATTTTGTTTCCCTCAAAGACAAGCTTTGACAAGCTTGGTATAAATCAATAGATTTTGCTACAGGGGAAATATACAATAAGCTTTGCTGGGAAAGTGTTCTTTTATGGAAGCACTTCTGTCTGGCCAAGATATATATATAGGACTATAAATAGGCTGCAGTCAATTTCCAGTAGCAAAAGTACATTTCAGTTAAATGAGATTGTTGAGTGGGCATGTATACACAAATATTTAGTAACTGCAGCAAGAAACAAGAGGCCCATTGGGCCTTAACGTCCATCTGGTTGAAATCTGCCCAGTTAGTTTCAGAGATATAATTTTAAGGTATACTGTCAAATTTAACCCTTTTGGCCCCACCCACCTATGCCCTAGAGGGGTCAGGGACTTCATGTTTACAATCTTGAATTCCTTTCTCCCTAAGGATGCTTCCTGACAATGTTGGTTGAAATCTGCCCAGTAATTTCAGAGGAGATGTGGTTAAAAGCAAAAGTTTATGACAGAAGGGATTAATGTATGAAAAAAGTCCACCTTTGACCTTCCATCCAGATGGACTTAAAACAGTCAGTAAGCACATGTAGTAAAAATTCCATGACTTACTCCTACTGGAACAAATGAATGTGTCAACCAGTCAACATTAATAACACTAAACTTAAGGCACATAAAATCTCATAATGCTTCAACAGTATAATTTGACTTAATTTGTTTTCTTAGAAATTTCACGTTTGAAGGATAAATACGTCATCTTTTGATGATAATATTGTTCATGTCAGAGTTAACTAGTATTTATAGTACCCTAAGGATCCTAATACCTCAAT
>JAUMGZ010091115.1:0-11578 GCA_032359645.1 Pododesmus macrochisma
AGTGAAGCAGTACTGTATAAACAGTGAATGTTTTAGTGAAGCAGTACTTTATTAACAGTGAATGTTTTAGTGAAGCAGTACTGTATAAACAGTGAATGTTTTAGTGAAGCAGTACTTTATTAACAGTGAATGTTTTAGTGAAGCATTACTTTATTAACAGTGAATGTTTTAATTAAGCAGTACTGTATAAACAGTGAATGTTTTAATTAAGCATTACTTTATAAACAGTGAATGTTTTAGTGAAGCAGTACTGTATAAACAGTGAATGTTTTAGTGAAGCAGTACTGTATAAACAGTGAATGTTTTAATTAAGCAGTACTTTATAAACAGTGAATGTTTTTTTGAAGTAGTACTTTATAAACAGTGAATGTTTTAATTGAGCATTACTTTATAAACAGTGAATGTTTTTTTGAAGTAGTACTTTATAAACAGTTTACCCAGGATTGCCAACACTGTTGTAATTCGCGTTCAAGATATTTATACCATCACTGTACTAAAATAAAATATGTGAATTGTAATGTGTGCTTAATGAAATGTTGGAGAGCATTTAACAGATGATCAAATAGGTTTTAATTTCGCTGAGTGACTCTTTATATAAATTAATTTGATTAAATGTAACAACTATTTCAGAACTCATATAAGGCTAACAAATATTAAACAGATGGGTGTTCGTATGTTGACAAAGTTTAGATTCACTAATTTAAAATTAACAACTCAAAACTTACCATCCCAGATTGATAAACCAACACAAGTTATTTAATTAACAAATGTGAGTGTAATGTGTGTAAAGATAATCTGCACTTGTGGCGTTATTTGCTTTGCTAACAAAGAAATATTTGAGTATTCTGTCAGTATATAATCTACACGGGCAACAGCAGACTCAAATATTAATCACCATGGTAACTGAAAATTACAAGCGATTTGAACAAATTTGATTGTTTTTTCCAGACACTAGTTTCTAATGCAATATTTAAGTAAATAGAAATTATTTCATTGTTAAAAGATATTTGATTTTGAAACATGTCCTTGTAAAGAACGTCATAACGGTCTGAAATAAATTTTAAGATCATAAGATGTAGCTATTGTTTAATTGCTCTCACCTACAGGTACGTGTTTTTAACAATTTACCATTTAAGTAATTGCTCCGCAATACCAGACATATTCTAATTACCCCTATGATCACAGACCATCTACTTTTGCACCATTTAAAATGGCTGCAGCAACATAAATGATATTAAAATGCTACATGTTGGTTCTGATCCTGGTGTCAATACAAGATGTACCTCATATATCATATAACAGCAAAGTTTTATTTATTTTTTTAACTTTTCGACCATCAAAGTAACATTAACTTGCTTTTTTCGTAATACAATTTATATGGCTGAGTGCAACAAGGAATGAAAGGCTATCGACTGTATAGTAGAACAAATATTCTATTCTAGGATTGAATTTTTTTCTCCATTTTTTATTAACTCAATTGACGTCAGACAATTTTTTCCCTTTTAGTCATACCTTTGTTGCATAAATTATCCATAAAGTATCATTGATCACTTCCACAATGATTCTACTAAACAGTTTAAAGTTGTTAAAGTGAAATATATTCACTTTTGTTTAGGCCAACAATGAAAAAAAAATTAGTTTCTCAAGCTTCATTTTACACTACTGAGTAGAAGTTATATACGACTCATTGTGAGATTCCTGACTATAAAGCTGTAGTGTTTTCTTTAATCTGAATGCCAGTCTGGTCTCAATATTAATCGTCGTCAATTTTCAATTTCACATTAATTGCTAAGAATAAATAATCTGTTTCAACAAAAACTTAAATGACATCATATTTTGCTTTCTGGGGTTAAAATGACACCTAACAAAACATAACATGAATAAGAGGCCCATTGTGACTTAATCATATCTATCTGGTTGGATCAGGGTCTAGGGTATGTGGTATTTGATTATTTTTTATTATATTTGTCACATTTCTACATTTTGGCCCTCTAGTTTGAAGTTTTGTCAAATCTTCCCCATTTGGTCCCTACTGGCCTGCCCTGGAGACATGCAGAGCCCAATCAATTTTACAAATCTGAATCCAATTCACCTAGGGTGCTTCTTACCAGTGAATTTTAGTGGAAATTGGTCTAGTGGTTTTGGAGGAAAAGTCGAAAATGAGAAAAGTTAACAACGACGTATGACAGAGGACAGAATTTGTATGGGAAAAGTCCTCCTCGGACTTTAGTCGAGATGGACTAAAAAGTAAAAACTCTCGACAAGTTTTTTAACGATAATATATCAGAATAATGACTTCCAGTTATATTCATACATACATAGAAAGAAGACTGAGTCAACAATTCATGAAGCTTTTATAAAGTCTCCATAGAAAACGTCAATATTTGTTTAGAAAACCAGATATAATTAGTTTGCACTTGTACAAGCAATTAAAATGCATATTCTTTCCACAAATACATTTTACATTGATTTTGACAAGCTGTTTTAAAACATGAAGTAATTTTCCGGCATCGAGAGCATTCAGGAGAACAGATATATATCAATGAAGTGCAGTTCTTGCTGATTCACAAAGGGTTAAATATAATAGCCCGGTGAAGTGTTAGACTAATACATTAAACTGATCCATACCTGTCAATTTTCATGTTTCATTTATTCACACCCATTATCACTGATTTTAAAACAAACTATTTCTGGTGTGTTAAATGTTGATTACATAAGACTTATCGGCATCACTGCGGGCTTGTCGTGTAAATTTACTCATTAAAGTACTATCGGTCTTCGTGTTAAAACTTTAGTCTTGCTTTTTTCAAATTATTTGATTTTAATTTCAAAAAATTCTATCTCGAGGAGAATGATCATTTTTTTTTCGAGGTTCAATGATGTACAGGGTATGCACATACAATCGATCAGTTATAACGTCAGGTGGGTTAAAATAATTCAATATGAAATAATTCAATAAAGGATAAATAGCAATAAATAAAGTAGTATTAACTTTAACAGCAAAATCAACCGGATAAACTAGAGTAGGAAGTGCTGCTTATTATACCTCTGAATACTTTTTCTATATAAAACAAATGAGAATGATTTTACTATTCGTTCTGAATTACACTTGCCGGTAAATAGTTGCAGTGATTTTTTAAACTATGTAATAACGGCACACGATTTCCCGCGATATTTTTATTCGAGACATTATTTAAAGCTTCTTGGGAAAAACCTATTCAAAATGCCCATTAAAGAGGCAGTACATCAATATAAATTCCCCTATGCGTCTTTAATTACAATTCTGTACTATACTTTATATTACTTACTCCACCGGGGATATAGGGGTCAGCCTTTCTGTTGAGAAGTAACTTGACAATATCTTCTTTTGCAAATGATGCAGCATAGTGGAGGGGAGTCCTTTCATCCTACAAAAATATAAACAACAACAACAATAAGAATTTATGAATTATTATGAAAATATTAACAATATATGTAGTCAGAACTATTAAATATCTAAGACTTGTTAAATAGAAGTTTCTTTATCCTATCTAAGAACTGAATTGTGATTAAGTAACGTTCGTGAGGTGATGAATAGAGTTGGTCCAATTGCAAAAGGAAAGTTGTGAAGCAGGTCCACGTGCAAAAAGAATGTTGTGAAGCAGGTCCACGTGCAAAAGGAATGAACTGCAGTTCATGTAAATTTTGCACGGGGACAAACTCTATGCATCACATCATGAACGTTGCTAAATCACAATCCAATCTATTTTTCTTATTCATATTTTTGCGGAACTTTTTCTTCCAGTTTACCACACGGACTGTTATTGTCGGTTTTACTTTGGGAAAGTTGAAAAAGTGTACGTGTAACGACAGTTAATTCCAGCAAACTTGTTCTTGTTGATGATAAAAAAAAGTAGTGCGCTGAAGATTCGGTGTTTTTTTATTTCAAAGGTTTACATGTATAAATCAAAAGCTGTTGATTGTATTCATGTCAAGCGATTTTTACTATTTACTACTCAGGGTGCCCTGCAACGTGAACACGACGTCGTGTATGTAAACAAGGAAAAAGAAGTGCCGTTATAAACACGGTACGGTATTATTACGCGGGTTAAAAATATACATTTATTAACTAACATGGAAACATCACGAACTTCTATTAAAAACTAGAAGCGAAACCAGGTGCTCGCGATATGGTAAGCGTTTCCTGATACACATGTGTCATCCGCTGCGATGCCTCCATGTCATTCCGGTGTAAGGTAACCTTTTCCAGTGATTATTTGCAACATTCCCTTGACAATAATTCGTATTGTGTGGACGAATTTTATTGATCAGTATGCCAAGGCTAGACTTTTTAGGGGACTTTGTCTCTGATCAGCAAATGAACATTTTAGTAGAAGGACTTGAGAATGACTGTACCCATTTTGTTTGTGAAATTTCAAAGTTCAGCTTTTGAGAATCTGTACATTATAAAAACTAAATAAATGCAACAACAAAAGTAATTTCAACTCAGTTCTGAATGGTAGACAACCAAACAAAATGACTATCATTTTCGAAAAATTGTTTTGAAGGCTGTGTAAGCAAAACAAAAAACACATTGTGTTTCCGCTAACGACTTCAAAAGAATTAGGGCAAGTTTTTACATAGGCTATATAGAGAGTAGAGACAGGGACTTTAACAGTGCTTGTCTGAAAATGGCAAAAGAAAACTTCACGGTAGGCACTACAAATAAGGGTAGGAAGGGTTAGCTGAAGCACAAGTATTTTTCCTTTTGGCATAATTGTTGAAGTTGTAGTTGACCTTGACCTTAAGCTTGTTGTTAGAGATAACAGCAATAAGCAATGTAACAATTTGATGAATGTAACATTTTGAACAAAGCTGAAGTCAGGTGGAAAACACTTTTGTTTTGACTGACCAGTGCTTATAATACATTAATCTTGCTGACCACAGGAAATTGTCCTAACCCGGGTGCATGCTTTAACTGAAATATTGCTTAGCCATATACTGACATGAAATATTTAATAACATGTTGCTGACCATATTATCCATAATTAGTCAATGAGAGCACAATATATCCTACAGATCGTGACATTGACTTCACCTGTAACCCATTAATCAATTGCCCATTCATACGCCCAGCAATCTTCCTGTCTGCCAATCCTGATTGATATTCACCTAATAGAGCAATAATAGAAACGTGGACATCAACATCATCAACTTTACCCATCACGACCTTCCGGTCTGTAAGAGTTATCTCCTCCGATTCCATTATTCTCCAAAATTGATTGATGGGGTGTCGATTTCAAACAAATATTCATTGTTTCCTTAGCGGACATCGATGTTGGTATTTATATCAGTACAACTTAAAATGTTTCCTTTCAACATTATAAGTCAATATCTCTACCAATAATTGGCTTCCTCCTATCAATGGGATTATCTATGACGCCTGTGCGTACCTATACAGACAGATATACATTCAACGGGGTTATTGCACGATACCAAATACAGATGCGCTGTCGGCCTATATTATATAGTTAAGCAGCTTGAAAAGCAAATGCATTAACCTAAATAATTTTTACGGTATATCAATACTGGGAAATTGACTCTTACAACTTGGAATTTGTTTGATTTCTCCCCTCAAAGAACCATCTTGGGATGGTATGTATGTTGTCTCATGACTCGTCTATAGCATTGTCTATATTTAACATACATACCATCTCGCCTGAGATAACTCTATCTAGAACAGAAACAGGTACGAGATTCTATTAATCTTAGCTTACGATTGTACTTTCCATTTCTTTCCCATCAATAGTCCTTAAAAACCCCTGCCACATTCTGCTGCGATCAGACCGGCGCTTGCACTGCGCTGAAAAATTATCAAAGCACCAAGCAAAACGCATTAAGGTCTCCCATAACCGATTGATGTCAGTGACACTGGTTAAGACGGGAGAGGGTTCCCATGAACGTCCTTAAGCGCCAGAGCGGCGCGTTTGTTTTGTACATGTAAAGCGCCGAGGTTCGGCATTCTAACCAGGGCGCCGTAATGACTCAGTACTGTCGCCGTGGCAGCGCAAAGCGAACGGTGTGAGCTTCCCGTTGACGTAACAAGGGTGCATACAAGCTATATGTGGCCGCAGCAAGAAATCAAACTTTCCCCTGCGACTGCAGTAAGCTTAAATAAGTCTCTCATTACGTGTCTCTCTCGTCCTTATTACGCTCACTGCGTCTCTTTTCCGTCCTCATTGAGCTCTTACTGCGCTGTCACGAGGCGTTATTGACTGGTTCACGCTTATAGAACGTCCACACGGTACTGTCACTGCGACTATAGCGCTCGATATACGTCCAATCGTGACAAATGGCGTTCTTTCTACGTTTGCAGCAGGTTAACACTTTGAAATGCGATATTTTCACGCACAAACATACACGGTATTAACACAGCCTCACCATCACTCAGCGTCAGTCTCTATTTCCTCTTCAAAATGGCTGCAGAGAGGCAGAATTTGCTAATTCTACATAAGTTGGTAAATTTGCAGGTAGAACAGGCGTGGAGAGCGTGAGATTTGACATGGTAGGAACGCAATGAGTCGCGCAATAAAAACGGGATGAGAGAGATAGGAGCATACCAAAACCTTCCTTGTTTTAAAAATTTGACAATTTTCCGCGCACCTCCTGCGTGTTATATATTTTTCGATACTTTTTCAGCGCAGTGCAAGCGCTGGCCTGATCGCAGTAGAGTGTGACGGGGCACTACATGAGCCTTGATTCCAGCTCGAACCCTCGCGCTGCACGTACATACGATTTACACTATGAATACGCGGTCCATGTAACTTGCAACGGTCATGATAACCTAGCTACTATACTTTTGATGTTTATCTCTCTGGGTAATTAATTTGTCACATAGGTAATCATTGATCAGTACATTTTTCTATTTCTGTATTTTATCATTCGCTGATGCTTTAAACTTCCATGCCTTGCCGCTCACTAATCTGTAAGTTGTTGTCACGGGACCTCGGCAGCGTGCGTCATGATGTTTGTCGGAGTTCAGCAAGGTTTCTCTTTTTAAACATTCGGAATATAAACCAAATATCTTGATATAAACAAAACAAAACAATTCGCACGTGTACAGCGGTATTGACAGTTTCACATCAATAATGCATAATGCAGGATTATATATATATATATACACTATATATATATAGATATATACATATACATAATGAATGTTTTGTTTGTTTTTACTAGTCATGTCTCCTCTATATAGCTAGACACGCCAATATAACGACCATGTCAACTTAATGTAAAATACGTTTAGTACTACCTTACTGAGGCACCATGTCATATACAGCACGTCACTAGTCAGTGCAATAACATAAACAACACGTCACTATTCTTTGCGGTAACATATTCAACACGTCACTATTATTGCGGTAACATATTCAACACGTCACCATTCTTTGCGGTACTATATACGACGTGTCACTAGCGTGTGGTAATATGAACAACATGTCACTTGCCGGTTCGGTAACATAATTAACTGGCACATCATTGTGCGGTAACATATTAACTGACACATCATTGTGCGGTAACATATTAACTGACACATCATTGTGCAGTAACATATTAACTGACACATCATTGTGCGGTAACATATTAACTGACACATCATTGTGCGGTAACATATTAACTGACACATAATTATGTGGTAACACTACGTCCCCTATGCTACGTATTCTCTTAATCTGTGTAGTGACGCTATACTTATTATTTTGACTTAATCGTTCTAATTTATTTAATGCTAGAGCTTTATCTCTGAACACATAACATAGTTATGTATGGTGATTTAAGCCGTTTTGGTTTTTACACATCAAATACAGATATCTCTATTTATTGGGAAAATTCTGTAACAGATATCTCTATTTCAAATACAGATATCTGTATTTCAATAAGAGATATTTGTATTTAAATTAGAGATATCTCTAATTGTACTTGAAATAGCATATCTCTATTTTAAATATCTATATCTTTTGTTGAAATAGAGATATCTGTATTTATGTAGAAAAAGAAATATCTCTATTTAAAAAAAAATTCTATATTTTTGTTGTATAAGATATATCTCTTATTAAGAATTATTATTATTATTTCTATTTTATTGAAAAATTTCTCAATAAGAAATAGAGATATTTTTATTTTTAGTAGAAACAAAGATAACTTTATTTCTGTATGTAATGGGAAAAACCTAAACGGCTTGCCATACATAGCCGGGCGTCATAACCGTACACAGACGGGCGTCAAAACCGACCACGGATGGGCGTCATAACCGACCACAGACGGGCGTCAAAACCGAACACGGATGGGCGTCAAAACCGTACACAGACGGGCGTCATAACATTACACAGTCGAGTGTCTAAACCATACATAGCCGGGTGTCATAATCGTACACAGACGGTTGTCGTAACGTACACAGACGGGCAAACGCAACCGTACACAGACGGTTGTCGTAACCGTACACAGACGGATGTCTTAGCCGCACACGGTCGAGTGTTTGTACCGTACAAAGCCGGTCATCACAACCGTACACAGGCGGTCGCCGTAACCATACACAGGCGGTCGACGTAACAGTACCAAGCTGGGTGTCGTAACCTTACACAGCCGGGTGTCATAACCGCACACGGCCGAGTGTTTAAACCGTGCATAGTCGGGTATCATAACCGTACACAGACGGGCGACGTAATCGTACACAGACAGGTGTCGTAACCGTACACAGCCTGGTTTTATAATCGTAAACAGACGGGTGTCATAACCGTACACAGACGGGTGGCATAACCGTACACAGACGGGTGGCATAACTGTACATAGCCCGGTGTCGTATTTGTGCAAATTCGTGTGTCGTTACAAAGTACAGTCAGGTGTTGTTAATGTGTACAGCCAGGTGTCAGAACAACACAAAGCCTAATGCCGTACCCGCGCGCATTCAGATGTCGTTACTGCGCACAACCAATTAAGTGTAGTAACCGCACACAGTCAGGTGCCGTAACCGCACAAAGCAAGGAATCGTTTCTGCACACAGTCAGATGTCATAACCGGGCCTTATTCCTATGCGACGCTTTTCCAAACAAATGCTGTATATAGCTCCATAAAATAAGAACATCGTCAAGATTAACCAAGGTACCGTTTTGTTCAATTTTGTTTTTCTTATTTTCAACGAGCAAAAAGAAATTGAAAATAATGCCATCGACACTTCTAGTAAAAAACGTTTTATCTGCTTCGAAAACTACAAAGTGGTATAAGAGGCAATGCGGACTACCATTAACTTAATGATTTAAGAGTCAGATAGTGTCGGACCACTGATGAAAGTGCTTTCATTTTTTCAGGGTCAGGCAATGTCGCAGTGTTATTAGAAACTGAGTGGTTTCAGAGTCAGGCAATGTCGCACTTTCAGAAACTGAGTGGTTTCAGAGTAAGACAATGTCGTCCAATCAGTAACTGAGTGGTTTCAGAGTAAGGTAGTGTCATCCAATCAGTAACTGAGTGGTTTCAGAGTCAGGCAATGTCGCACTATCAGTTACTGAGTGGTTTCAGGGTCAGACATTGTTGTCAAATCAGTAGCTGAGTGGTTTCAGGGTCAAACAATGTCGTCCAATCAGTAACTGGGTGGTTTCAGGGTCAAACAATGTCGTCCTATCAGTAACTGGATGGTTTCAGGGTCAGGCATATCGTCCTATTAGTAACTGAGTGCTTTCAGAGTCAGGCAATGTCGTCCAATCAGTAACCGGGTGGTTTCAGGGTCAGACAATGTCATCCAATCAGTAGCTGAGTGGTTTCAGGGTCAGGCAATGTCGCACTATCAGTAACTCAGTGGTTTTTAGGGTCAGACAATGTTGTCCAATCAGTATCTGAGTGGTTTCAGTGTCAGACAATGATGTCCAATCAGTAACTGAGTGGTTTCAGGGTCAGATAATACCGTCCTATCAGTTACTGGGTGGATTCAGAGTCAGGCAATGTCGTCCTGTTAGTAACTGAGTGCTTTCAGAGTCAGGCAATGTCGTCCGATCAGTAACTGGGTGGTTTCAGGGTCAGACAATGTCGTCCTATTAGTAACTGAGTGCTTTCAGAGTCAGGCAATGTCGTCCAATCATTAACTGGGTGGTTTCAGGGTCAGACAATGTCGTCCTATCAGTAACTGGGTGGTTTCAGGGTCAGTCAATGTCGTCCTATTAGTAACTGGGTGTTTTCAGGGTCAGTCAATGTCGTTCTATTAGTAACTGAGTGGTTTCAGGGTCAGACAATGTCGTCCTTTCAGTAACTGAATGCTTTCAGAGTCAGGCAATGTCGTCCAATCAGTAACTGTGTGGTTTCAGGGTCAGACAATGTCGTCCTATTAGTAACTGGGTGGTTTCAGAGTCAGGCAATGTCGTCCTATTAGTAACTGGGTGGTTTCAGGGTCAGGCAATGTCGTCCTTTTAGTAACTGGGTGGTTTCAGGGTCAGTCAATGTTGTCCAATCAGTAATTGGGTGGTTTCAAGGTCAGACAATGTCGTCCAATCAGTAACTGGGTGGTTTCAGGGTCAGGCAAAGTCGTCCTATTAGTAACTTGGTGGTTTCAGGGTCAGACAATAGTGTCCAATCAATAACTGAGTGGTTTCAGAGTCAGACAATAGTGTCCAATCAATAACTGAGTGCTTTCAGAGTCAGGCAATATCGTCCAATCAGTAACTGGGTGGTTTCAGGGTCAGATAATGTCGTCCTATCAGTAATTGGATGGTTTCAGGGTCAAACAATGTCGTCCTATCGGTAACTGAGTGGTTTCAGGGTCAGACAATGTCATCCAATCAGTATCTGAGTGGTTTCAGGGTCAGGCAATGGTGTCCAATCAGTAACTGAGTGGTTTCAGGGTCAGACAATGGTGTCCAATCAGTAACTGAGTGGTTTCAGGGTCAGATTATGTCATCCTATCAGTAACTGGGTGGTTTCAGGGACAGACAATGTCGTACTATCAGTAACTGAGTGCTTTCAGAGTCAGGCAATGTCGTCCAATCAGTAACTGGGTGGTTTCAGGGTCAGTCAATGTCGTCCTATTAGTAACTGGGTGGTTTCATGGTCAGTCAATGTCGTCCTATTAGAAACTGGGTGGTTTCAGGGTCAGACAATGTCGTCGTATCAGTAACTGAGTGCTTTCAGAGTCAGACAATGTCATCCAATCAGTAACTGGGTGGTTTCAAGGTCAGACAATGTCGTCCAATCAGTAACTGGGTAGATTCAGGGTCAGGCAAAGTCGTCCTATTAGTAACTTGGTGGTTTCAGGGTAAGAAAATGTCGTCCTTTTAGTAACTGGGTGGTTTCAGGGTCAGACAATGTCGCCCTATTAGTAACTGGGTGGTTTCAGGGTCAGACAATGTCATCCAATCAGTAGCTGAGTGGTTTTAGGGTCAGGCAATGTCGCACTATCAGTAACTGAGTGGTTTCAGGGTCAGACAATGTTGTCCAATCAGTAACTGAGTGATTTCAGGGTCAGATAATACCGTCCTATCAGTAACTGGGTGGTTTCAGGGTCAGACAATGTCGTCCTATTAGTAACTGAGTGCTTTCAGAGTCAGGCAATGTC
>JAUMGZ010091337.1:0-12453 GCA_032359645.1 Pododesmus macrochisma
TTTTCTTATTGTTTGCCAATGTCCATGGACTTACGGCCTAGAATATCGTCTTGGTTTTTCTATTTACTATTTTTTTTGCGTTACAAACAATGTTGAATTTATTACAATGGACGGAAACCTACAGCAAATGAAAACAAACTTTCAATCTGATCAAAGCGACCTAATACATGATACATAATACATAACCGCGAAACGAAGGTAGCAAGAAACATATTATAGAATAGTAAATCGAAAAACCAAGACGATTTTCTAAAGCCGTAAGTCCATGGACATTGGCAAACAATAAGAAAACGTTGGAGGCACACCGCAAAATGAACAAATATACATATAATTACTACAAGTGGAAACATCACTAAATTCTATTAAAAAACTAGAAGCGAAACCAGGTGCTCGCGATATGGTTTCCTGCTACACATTTGTCACCCGCTGCGATACCTCAATGTCATTCCGGTGTATGGTAACCTTTTCCATAGATGTTAAATAACAAACAACAAAGAATAAAACATTTATAAGGGTGTGAATGTGGAGATTAACGTCTTCAGCGACCATTCGGCCATTAGAAGACGATATTTATAAGGGTCGACTGGCAGAGGTGTTATAAAATTCATTTGGTTTAGATCTAAACAGTGCAGTGGTCAGAAGAGGTATGGTGGCGGACAGGTAATGTAAGTAAATTGTAATCATGATATCGCATACTGCACACTACAGATGAGTAACATAAACGTGCAAAGATTCAAATTAAAATCGCAGCGCTAAGTTGATTTTTAACCACTTAAGGATAGCATTAACTCAAATAAAAAAAAAAATAAAAATAATTGTGCTTGTCCTCAGGGATATCTTCTATCATATTATAAAGAACAAAGTGGTGTTTCCTTTCTTTTTAGAAAGATATAATATTAATTGTAATGGGTACCTGCTCATAGGCTTAACTATTTATTTTTGTATTTCGGAGCAACAATGATTGGAAACTGCATCTAAATCACTTATTTAATGAATCACATAATACTTCTGAAAAAATGAGCAGCAATAATGGTTTTGGTTGACAAAATTGTAATTTTCTATACGTGGGCATATTGACAACCAGGAACTGTAAAAAGTAAAAAGAAATCTTTTATTCAGCCATAAACACAAATGATTAAATAAATGTAAAAATTAAACGTTATATTCTTGAGATACTTAATTTTTTTAAAAACTTAAAAATTAACTTGGGGTACCCATACGTTTTTCTTAAAAAAACAAAAAAAACAACAGTGATGCTATAGTCAGGGGTTGATATTAATTTCTTTTTTGTTTTGAAATTTAGAATTCTCTCCCATGTGTATCTTTAGAGATTAACATTAATTAGCTTATTTCAAAATACTCATTTAATTTCTTCTTCTATTTTCATTATTGTCCATAACATTGTGTATGAAAAATATCTCTTTACATTTTAAGTATTTTAAACATCTTACACTATATGGTTATATAAGATAACTTTTCATGATAGCATATTACAACAGAATAAGTTCTCTACATGCAGGTAATGTAAACACATATTCATAGCAACTATAAGCTTTTTCGTCCTCATTTTAAAAAGAATCTTCAAGGGAAAATAAAGGTGAAGAAATCCAAAAATATAGGGAGAAAAATATTGCACACAATTCTAACTAGAAATACCAAACAATGCTGACCCATGGACTACCTTAATTTTACATCAAATGATAAAAACATTAAAAATGTCTTAAATATATATAATGGCATAACACTACACCTACATACCTGAAAATATAGAACTTAATACTTGCGTTTCTACAACGAAATACCAAAATATATGTTTTTACAAAATGGCGACATCGTTATTTCGCTCGCATCAAATGTTAAATGCATTATCCACGGCCACATACATAACTCTAGCCTATACACCTGGATGCAGATTACACAATGTGCGATAACATACCATACTTGGTAGTCAAGGAGCTGTTTGCATCCAGTAAGAGAGATAAACAGGAGAGAGAGAGAGAGAGAGAGAGAGAGAGAGAGAGAGAGAGAGTTTGGAAGGTAAGAAGAAAACAAACGAACAGATGGATAATGAGAGATAGTTTCTCTACAAAAAAGTGTATAACCAAGTGTATTAATTAATAAATAATACAATGTTTCAAAATTTGAAAGTTACTTATTATAAGTAAACAAAACATAAGTGATTAAGACAAAAAAGACATGGAACAATAATAAACAAACTATCAGTGTTCAATTGCTTATTATCAATAAAATTGTTATTAATAGATCACCACCAGAAAGTTATTAAAGAGTGGAAACACATGGATGCACAATTCTTCGTGAAAACAAAAGCTACCGACAAAATATTTAAACTATTGGAAAAGTATAACAACGTTGTTGTTACTGGCTTTTCTGGTAGTGGCAAGTCATCAGTTGTCCACCATGTTGCCTTACAACTGCAGGAAGAAAAAGGCTATGAAATAATACCAATACTCTTAGAACCCGGTGATTTGATTAACTATCGAGACCAATACAAAAAGCAAGTGTTTGTCATTGATGACATTTTTGGAAACGATGTTGTAAATAAAACTCTTATTGATAAATGGTTAGCTCAGATAGATAATATAGCAAAGGTTTTTGACGACAAAAAACCAGCCACAAGTCTTAAATCATTCAAAATTCAAGAGCAAGGTAACAAAACAGGTTCTGTCAAGCTATTGGTAACATCTAGGCATTACATTTATCGGGATCTTCAATTTAGCAAGTTGGGAATTTGGTTAAATAAAGATTTTGATATGTCTTCGCCAGAACTGGTGTTAGACAACGACGAAAAAATGCAAATGATGAAAAAGTATGTTTCTTGTGAAATGGCGTGCGAAGTCAAGCATATTGTCGACCAAATCCAATATGATTTTTTTCCATTTCTGTGTAAACTTTCTGAGAAAAAATCTGTCGATGAAATAAAACAATTACTTTTAAACCCACACAACGTAATAGTCAGTTGTATAAATAAATTGTCAGAGGAGCAATTTTGTGTTATCGCGTTGTGTGCTATATTTGATAACAAGTTTGAAGAAAATTGGCTCTCAGATGGTCCGAGCAAAAAACATTCGAAAATTTCGCAAAAAACGCGGGAAATAATTCACAAGGTCTGTAAAGAGATGGGTCTCGATACAGACATTGAAAGAGTCAGAAACAAAATTAAAGAAACCTTTAATATACTTGAAAAATCATTTGTATTGAGGAATGGAGTTGTATACAGTTTTATTCATGATAAGCTACATGAAAAGGCAGCAATAGTGTGTGGAGAAACCATGAAAGAATGCTTTATAGAACATGCGTCATCAACTTTTATTGCAGATCGATACTTATTTGAAATGGCGAACACTGACAGTGCTGACGAATTTATTCATATTTCACATTCAAAAGAATCTGATTATTTTGAGCGACTGATAAAAGACTTACAAAATAGAAAGATATACAGCACATTACACAATAGACAACTTATAAGTCTTGACTTTAGAAAAAAGTTGATTGAGTATTTTTTTCAAAATGACCGATGGGATGAGGTTAAACAGGCTTTCAAGACAATCACGGACATGATAGAAAATGAGGAATGTAACAGTAATAGAAAAGCCTATGATACAATCAATACGCAAACACCCCAAAACCTTCCACTAATTGAAAGTGTAATTGAGGGTCATATTGATATGATTAAAATGGTTTTGCGAACAGAGTGCAACATCAACCAAACAAATAATAATGGTCAAACAGCCATATATGTTGCCTCTAGTCATGGATATGTAAATGTGGTCGAATTTCTAATTTCACGTAAAGCAGATACTCACATACTTGATAAAGATGGTCGATCTCCACTGTACGTGGCCTGTAGAGACGGACAAAAAAATGTTGTCTCTGTCTTAATCAAAAACAAAGCTGATGTTAACTTATGTGAAAACAACGGCGTATCACCATTATACATTGCATGCCAAAATGGACAAAAAGATATGGTCTCTGTCTTGATTGAAAACAAAGCCGATGTTAACTTATGTGACAACAACGGCGCATCGCCATTATACATTGCATGCAATGATGGACATAAAGATGTGGTTTCTGTCTTGATTGAAAACAAAGCCGATGTTAACTTATGTGAAAAAGATGACGGTGTATCACCATTATATGTTGCATGCTATAATGGACATAAAGATGTGGTCTCTGTCTTGATTGATAACAAAGCCGATGTCAACTTATGTGAAAACAACGGCGTATCACCATTACACACTGCATGCGAGAATGGACATACAGATGTGGTCTCTGTTTTGATTGCAAACAAAGCCGATGTTAACTTATGTAAGATGAACGGCGTATCACCATTATACATTGCATGCCAGAATGGACATACAGATGTGGTCTCTGTCTTGATTGAAAACAAAACCGATATTAACTTATGTCGAAACGACGGTGTATCACCATTATACATTGCATGCGAGAATGGACATAAAGATGTGGTCTCTGTCTTGATTGAAAACAAAGCCGATGTTAACCTATGTCGAAACAATGGTGTTTCACCTTTATATATTGCATGCGAGAATGGACATAAAGATGTAGTCTCTGTCTTGATTGAAAACGAAGCCGATATTAACCTATGTGAAAAAAATGACGGTGAATCACCATTGTACATTGCATGCTATAATAGACACACAGATGTTATTTCTGTCTTGATCGAAAACAAAGCCGATGTTAACTTTTGTGAAAAAGATGACGGTGAATCACAATTATTTGTTGCATGCGAGAATGGACATAAAGATGTGGTCTCTGTCTTGATTGAAAACAAAGCCAATGCTAACTTATGTCGAAAAGACGGTGTATCACCGTTATACATTGCATGCGAGAATGGACATAAAGATGTGGTCTCCGTCTTGATTGAAAACAAAGCCGATGTTAACTTATGTGAAAACAACGGTGTATCACCATTATATGTTGCATGCGAGAATGGACTTAAGGACGTGGTCTCTGTCTTGATTGAAAACAATGCCGATTGTAACTTATGTCGAAACGACGGTGCATCACCATTATACATTGCATGCGAGAATGGACATACGGATGTGGTCTCTGTCTTGATTAAAAACAAAGCCGATGTTAATTTATGTCGAAACGACGGCGTATCACCATTACATGTTGCATGCCAGAAAGGACATAAAGATGTTATTTCTGTCTTGATTGAAAGCAAAGCCGATGTTAACTTATGTAAGATGAACGGCGTATCACCATTATACACTGCATGCTATGATGGACATACAGATGTGGTCTCTGTCTTGATTGAAAACAAAGCCAATGTTAACTTTTGTCGAAACAACGGCATATCACCATTATATATTGCATGCCAGAATGGACATACAGACGTGGTCTCTGTCTTGATTGAAAGCAAAGCCGATGTTAACTTATTTAACAAATGTGGTGACTCACCTTTTAGCGTTGCACGTCATAAAGGGCATAACGATGTTGTCGCTGTCTTGATTAAAAGCAAAGCCGATGTCAACTTATTTGATTCTGTTTCACTATTGCGTGTTACAAATCGGAAGGAACCGGTACAACAATGTTTTCTGACTTGAGCGAAAACAAATTTATGTAACAAAAGAGATGTTTTCCCGTTGTATATAGCATGTAACCATGGTAGGCGATATTCGATATTCGGTAAATAATATACTAGAAAAGCATTCAAAGCATGTAGGTGTACGGCTGACAATCAACAAATCAAGACATGCACGAAGTAGCAGACTGGACAATACACACAAACGTATCTACGACAGTTCACCTACAAATACGTAGATATGACAGTACAAAGGGTTACCGTGACAGTTTTTGAATGACAGTGATAGATCCAAGATGCTACTTTTAGTAAACTAAATTTTAGTACCTGACATGGACACTTAAGTTGATTAACTAGCCGGGCACCCAATTTATTTTGTCAAAGGTACAAAAAAGAGAAGATTTTTCTCGAAGTCAGCTTTCACTTTACGGTCGCATAGAAATGCTCCAAGGCTTATCATGTCTTGTTATTCGAAATTCATGTGTATCTAGTTATATTGATACACATTCTACATAGTATTAAGATTCGAAACTATGTACCTAAAAAATACCCAACGCAAAGTACTGAAGAAACATTATGGATTTTAAAGACTGTTGTTATTTAATGATTATTTAGAAGGTACCGAATGTGTCACATTGGCCATAACGTTGTTGTCTCTGTCCTGACTGCTTACAAATTCTAAGGTTAACTAATGTCACGAAGATTTTTCTTACCATTAGGTATTGCCCGTCAGAATGGGCATACAAATGATATAATTTCTTGCTTGATTTAAAAAAAGCATATTTCAAATATTCCACAAAGGCGGATCCTGATTTTAATGAAATCTTATGTTCATTTTTGTAGCAAACATGGCATAGCACGTTTATATATTGAATACCAGAATGGACATAAAGATGTTGTTTTTGTCATGATTACAATTAAAACGCGATGTTGAATTATGTTAACTAGACGTTTGGTAATCCCTGATGTCTTCCTATGAGAGTTGTTAGAACCCTAATTGCAAAACAGACGCTAGGTCAATTTGTTTGACATAGAAGTTTATCACTTTCTGCAAGAATGAACAGAAATATTTCGGTTGTCTTTATCATGTTAACAAAGCTGATGTCAATATATATGATATTAACAGTAACTCACCTTTGGTGACTGCTAATCAAAATGGATACAAAGATCATGTGCACTTTCGTATTGACAGTCTTTACATACATGATTTAGAATACCAATTGAATTCTAATCATTGGTCTATTTGAATTGATGAAAATTCTGTATTTCAATGTACTTAATTAAAATGCATTAAAGAGACAAGAAAGTTTGACAAATATTAGTGAAATTACGCTCAACAATTATTTCTGAAATTTAACGGCAAATCAGTCTGTAATTAGAATAGTAACCCAATGTAACGCACCATCAACGAAATCTAGTATTACACTGTAATTGTTACGTTTACCAAATAAATCATGGCAATATAATTCTTGTCTTATAAAAAAGAAACATCAATGATTTGTGTAACGTGCAATATCATACAGAGTATGTATTGATGTATGTCGATAAGAAGACAGACCATCAACCTCCCCTCTGTAAATGTTCAGCTTGAACATTCAACTCAATGATCCTTCTCCCTTATTTCCAGTCGACGATTATACTAGTACCCGATTAAGAGCATTTGTAGGACAAAGTTTAACTTTCCAATTGATTATAAACAACGAGTGTGTCAACACTGTCATTGCTGTTTAAGTCCACTTGGGAGACATTGGTGGAAATATCGTCATGTTGAGCATCTGTGTACCTTATGACACTGTCCTTTGTAATGTCCACGCAATTTACAACTTGTCGATGCCATAACTATGTATCATAGCAACTACTGTATATGTTTTTTCGTCCTCATTTTAAAAAGTGATATCAAGGGAAATGATATGTGAAGAAATCCAAAAAGCAAAGAGAGATTAATCTTACATTACGATTCCTGCAACAGTCCCCTTACATTGCTGACACGTGTACTACCTTAACTTAAAAAGTGAGCAGAATATGATCAATTTGAAATCATTATTTATATCTTATATCAAGGCAATATCATATTATACCGGTACTTTAATACACCAACATATTGATGAGATTTTTGTTGCAAATCGTGATAATACAGATTCTATCATTTGTTTTCACATATAGGTTGACAGAACCTGTTTTCCCTTTATTGATAGTTTAGTGCACACATATATTTGCATAAAAATTGTCTGTCTATGTAAGTAGTTTAATGCATAAAGATATTGACAAAACCTGTTTTGCTTTTGCGATAAAAGTAGTTTAATGCATAATAATATTGACAGAACCTGTTTTGCTTTTGTTGATAATCGGTGTTTAATGCATAATGATATTGACATGCTTTTGTTGATAATAGTAGTTTAATGCATAATGATATTGACAGAACCTGTTTTGTTTTCGTTGATAATAGTAGTTTAATGCATAATGACATTGACAGAACCTGTTTTGTTTTTGTTGATAATAGCAGTTTAATGCATAATGATATTGACAAAACCTGTTTTGTTTTTGTTGATAATAGCAGTTTAATGCATTATGCTATTGACAGAACCCGTTTTGTTTTTGTTGATAACAGTAGTTTAAAGCATAATGATATTGACAATACCTATTTTGCTTTTGTTGAAAATAGTAGTTTAAAGCATAATTATATTGACAGAACCTGTTTTGCTTTGTTGATAATAGTAGTTTAATGCATAATGATATTGACAGAACCTGTTTTGCTTTTGTCGATAATAGTAGTTTAAAGCATAATGATATTGACAGAACCTGTTTTGCTTTTGTTGATAATAGTAGTTTAATGCATTATGATATAACACCTGTTTTTCCTTTGTTGGTAGCTTATAATTTAATAGATATTTGCATACACTACTGTTTATCTATGTTGATAGGTCATTGCTTAAGGAAGTTTATGTGTAATGTATAAAGGAATTAGCGCAACCTGTATTTGCTTCCCATGTGTTGATATGTTCATGTATATAGATGAAGACAAAACATTTCCTTTATGCTGATATTTTACTATATATAGATATTGACAGAATCTGTTGTGTTATATATTTATATGTTTATGTATAAAGATATCGACAAAAATGTTTTTCTATATGCTGATGTACTACTGTATATAGATATTGACAAAATATGTTGTTGTAAACATTGAAAGGATAATATATAATGAATTGACAAATATATTGTATTCTATGTTTATAGGTCCACTCTGTTCCTTCTCTATTTTTACTGTAACATTAAGTCATAATTAATAATAATATAACTATATTCCTGTTTCAATGACATGAATGAGTTAAATGCTTAATAAACTTTTTTTTTATACATGTAATTTGACTTTATCTACAATTTTATATATAGATAAATATGTGAGTTTGTGTGTGTGTGTGTGTGTGTGTGTGTGTGCATGCCTTCGTGTTATGTTTAAACTTTAAAAGCATCTTATTGAGTTATTTGTTAACCTTCTTGACTTAAATACTATGTAGTATTGTATATTTCAGTGTAGAATTGAGAAAGCATTGTGATGACTTTTCTTTGTTTATTTAATTCAGTCTTGGATTTTTGTATTGGATTTCAATTTATCATATTTACCGACTTTGGAAACACAAAAACACTTATGTAGTTGGAATTTGGTCTCTGATTGATGTATAACTTATTTACATAGATCCATTCCTCAGTAAGTCTTTGATTGATTAATGTGTGTATATATAGAGGACATTAAAGGCTGTTTTCGTGAATATCAAATGTATTTCACGAGTAAGGCTATATCTGTGATATGCACGATTGCGTTTCACAAGTGAACATATCAGAGAACTCTGTTTCATGAGTGAATCGGATTGATATTCAGAAATACAACATTTTTTTTCTTTTTTCCTGTTCATTACATTTTTTTCCTTGCGCTTTTTACGGTTTTAAATTTACTGCATAGTGAATCAGCTGTTTTGTCGAGATCTATTTGACCTCCTGCGTCAATAAATATACACAGAAAGTATAAGCTGTAGGATTTATTACAAAGAACATTTAAAAAATACAAGAAACATTTTTGAAAACGTTCAGTTCTTTTAATAATTCATAATGAATAAATTTATATTAAGTCTCTCTTTTAATAATTCATATTGAAGAAATTTATATTAAATCCCACTTTGAAAAACTTATTTTAGTGCGGATAAATATCGCTTATGAAATTAAATATTATCTTCACTTGTACAAATATCTTCTTAGTTATTTTCACTGGCGAAGGATAACATATTTATCTTAAGTATATTTCATTTTCTCTATATTTCACTAGTACAAATAAATCAATATTTCTATACTTATATTCATGTTGTATTATCATATTTTGATTAGTAAGTAAAGTTATTATTTGTGAATTGAATAAACTTACGTTCTAAGAGTGAACAAGCTTTTAGTGCTAAAGAGTCAAAGTACTTGATTTTAAAGTATATTTTAATTATGTTTTGAAACCCATTTACATTGGAATCAATATGTGAATCAAACAGCAATACAGGCAATAGTTCAGCAACATAAATTGTAATGTTATGTTACAATTCATCGATAGTTTATGTTTTTGTTTTAAAAGTTGCTTTTGATTTGTTTTGTAAAATTACTAAATGTCTCGACATTGATACAGCTGTGCATACAGAAGTAGTGATATGTTACATGTAAAGTCAATTTGTGATTATCTCTGCTTCAATCCATTGTCATACTAAATTGTACATGCAAGTATATCATGTTGAGTATTTACTTCTTAAGTGCATTGTGTTTATCATTATTGTCAATGCAAGATATCAACTGGACAGTGTTCTGATGTGTTAATAACAGTTAAATTAATGCTGTATTCATTGATTCGTATTATTTGAATTAAGTTCGTTTTTACATATTGAATATTATATTCTTTTTTCAATTCCTTATTTTACATAAAGATTAGTTACAGAATGTTCAATGTAATATCTAAGTATTTCATTTTAATATTCTTCAGATGTGCATGCAGTATTCGAAGATTTCAGTTGATTTTTTCTAATCTGTTAGTTACATTCAATTGAATATGATATTCAATAATTTCATTTTAATATTTGTTTTGTCTAATATGTCAGTAACATTATATTGAATGACATATTTATTGATGTCAATTTAACACTTCTTTAATATATAAGTTAATTTCAATAGATTCATTTTGCTATTTAATTTCTGTTTAATAGTTTTGTTGTTGTTATGCTTATTTCAGCATATTAAATGTATTTTAAATGACGTCAGCTAGGTCAGTTTGACTTTTCCAATGGATACTCTCCCGTCAATAGTGTTTTCCCCTTCATTTGTGTCATCCGCCTCGATGTTTTTGCGTAAATTATAGACAATATGTTAACATTGCTGCGCATTTTTCACTTCTCTAACACATTGGATAATTCAACCAAAAGATGTTTTGGATTTTTGCAAATTATGGGACTCGGTCTCAAGGTTGCACCACTAGAGGCCAACAAAAACCACGTTTTACAAATTTTCAAAAATATTGAACATGTAATACACCAGGCCTACAATTAACTGTTTGTATATGTAGTGATTTTGTTAAAAATGACGTGTTCAGGTAGAGGCATCTCTATGGGAAGGACATTCAGAATTTATCAAACGATGGTGCTCGGTCTCCACGGGTAGAGGTCAAAATGGGGAAATTTCCCAAAAGTTTAGAAAAAAAAATTCATGTAATAAACTAGAAGGTTTGGAGCTTTTAAAAGCTGTGAATGTACATTTACCTTGGTGCAAGGAGAACCAAACTTATTTACGTATATTGTGATCAAAAAGTAGATAAGGTGTTTTGGATTAAAATTCAATATTAACGTTTGTTTCTCTCACTTTTTTGACTTCTACAAAACAATGAACTAATTTAAACTAAACTTGGTAGAAAACATCTCTTGAGGAATTGAGTGCATATATATTCAAATGATTGGGTTAGGACGGGCTTGGACAACATAATGAGGAAATTTTTACAAAATTTCAAACATATTTTAATTAACAAATCAAATACAAAAGGAATTAACCACATGCCTGTTAGAACTAGACGGACGTACAGTGGTCCTACTGTTTCCTAATATGTTAGATTTTCTTGAAAGCAATGATTTCAGTTTAATAATCTCGTAACATTTTAAGTACATTATTTTAGTTTTGAATGCTATATTCAATGGTGCAATTTGGATAATTTTCTTATATGTTAGTGAAAGTAAACTAGCATTGAATATAATGATATGTGTTTTTTGTTCATGCAGTGTTTTTAGTCCATCTGGACCAAAGGTCCAAGGTGGACTTTTCTCATACAAATCCCGTTCGTCGTCTATTGTCCGTCCGTCGAAAACTTTTACATTTCTCCTTAACTGGACCAATTTCATCCAAACTTGATAGGAAGTATCTCTAGGGGAAGGGGATTCAGATTTATTCAAATGAAGAGACTAGGCCCACAGGGGGCGCCACAAGGAGGCCAACAATTTCATAAAACTTCAAAAATCTTCTTCTTATAAACTAGAAGGCATAGCCTAATGCTTTGGTATGTAGTAACTTTAAAGCATGGAGAACCAAGTTTGTTCAAGGCTTGACCCTGAGGTAAAAAATAAATTACGCGTTTTGGGATCAAAGTTCAACACTATAGTAAATCTGTAAGCTATTCACATTTTTGACTTTTTGTCCAAAACTAATTTCTTTCAAACATTATAAAAGTCATCCCTAGAGGAAGGTAGTTCAGATTTGATTCAACTTTCGGGGCCCAAAGGGGCGAAATTTGACATCATTTCAAAATCTTTTTCTTATAAACTAGAAGGCTTAGAGCTAAATGTTTGGTAGGTTGTAAATTTGGGGCACTGTGAACCAAG
>JAUMGZ010091448.1:0-17961 GCA_032359645.1 Pododesmus macrochisma
AAGTCAATGGGTTCAGTGGTTCTTGAGAAGAAGTTTAAAATGTTCAATTGTTAACGGACGACGGACGACGCACGAAGCACGACGGACGAAGATAGATGGCAATAGGTCACTTGACGTCCATCTGGTTGTATTATTATTATTTATTATTATATTAGGGTTTAACGTCACGTCCAGAATATTTCACCGATATAGCGACAACCATCTGGTTGTAATCTGCCAATCAGATTCAGAGATGTTGTTTAAAGGCATACTGTCAAATATTCTGAACACCCTTCCTAAAGGGATGACATCTACCAAGATTTGATGAAATTGGTCCAGTTATATTGGACAAGTCAAAAATGTGAAAAGTAAACATATTTGCTATATTGTTTAACTTTGACCTAAAAACGTGTAACCATTTTTTTACACATTCCTTGAACAATTTGGTTTTTCATGCCCCAAAGTTGCTACATACCAAACATTAAGCTCTAAGCCTCTTAGTTTATAAGAAGATTTTTGAAGTTTTAACACATTTTTCCTCTTTTGGCCTCCTAAACTAACCCCCTGGGGGCCAAGCACCTTTATTTGACCAAATCTGAATCCCCTTCCCCTATGGATACTTCCTACCAAGTTTGGATGAAATAGGTCCAGTGGTTAAGGACATGAGGTTGAAAATGTAAAAAGTTAACACATTTGCCATAGTGTTGAACTTTGACCCAGAAACGCGTAATCTATTTTTGACCCCAGGGTCACACCGTGAACAAACCTGGTTTTCCATGCCTTAAAGTTACTACATACCAAAACATTAAGCTCTAGGACTTCTAGTTTATAAGGAGAAGATTTTTGAAGTTTTGTCAAAGCCCTTCATTTGATCAAATCTGAATCCCCTCCCATTAGGGATACTTCCAACCAGGTTTGGGTGAAATTGGTCCAGTGGTTTAAGAGGAGAAGTCGAAAATGTTTAAAGTTAACGACGGACGGGATTTGTATGAGAAAAGTCCACCTTGGAACTTTAGTCCAGATGGACTAAAAATGTTCACAGTAATATAGATATATCCTTTTAAACACTGAACATATACAAAGTATCACATATAATAGAGGAAGTTATGAAACTACAATTGTGTGAATAATGTAACATGTCATGGGTGGGAGGAAGGATGAGTCATCTAAGTTCCATTATGTATTTGAAACAATGTTATCTTGTGTATCAGAATAATAGAATTGAATGAAACTAATCGTACCAACACATACACATGCACACATGTATATTATGGTCATCTTTCTTCACTGATCTGTTACATCATATTTTATAACAAAGAGAATTAATGCTTTTAAAGATTTTACACCACGTCCGAGCTTTAGTTGCTTGTTAGGAAGAATCTAGCCATCAAAACGTTCATAGAATACGTTTGGTAGTATCTACGTTAATATGATTCTAAAGAGGAATGCTTTTCTCGAATTCAATAAAGCTTTTAAAGATGCGGGCACATTTGTGAGAGCTTAACTGTCATATACCATATTGCATGCACAGCAGGATGAGGTAGATACAATGTACCATATACACCATACAAAAAATTACTTGCAGAAATACTCGGTGAGACCTAGCTTATCCTCAGAGCTTTCCCAAGATATAAATTTGGAATGTTTCAGAAGTGGGGATTGACTCATATAGATCTACTCACATAGACTCATATATATCTACTGTCCAAAAATATCTTTCCTTAGACTTACAGTGTGGAACAACTTCAAACAAAATTGCATTCGACTTCAATAAACAAAACTAAAGATGCCATATGGAAATGCGCTAGATTACATAATTATATTTTTAAGTAAAGTGTTGATCTCTGGTCGACGCATCGCAACATCAATAGGGCTCATCGCTTCTGAATAGGAAACAAAACAACTGAGTTTTGTTTAAATTTAACCAATTGTACCTTCGATAACCTGTGATAAATTTCAGGTCAAATTCCTATTTAGGTGACATAACCCTAACCACAACAAAAGTACCAAACATAAATGGGGTCGATCTGTTTCTCATAAAGAACTAAAATGTCAAATTTGAAATGTATACAACTAACGAAATTAAGGATAATTTGCGACAATAAGCTTACTTCTCTATTTTGTTTAAGCAACAGTGCTTTAACAATACTTTACAACCGTGGTTAAATAGGGTTCTTCTTTTCTTAACAGAGAACAAACACACATAATTTGTCTTGCATAAAATGAGCTACAAATATAGTACGGAAACAAACTCAAATCATATTTTTATTTTGGCACCAGAGACCACATCTTATGAACCTTAAACTATCCTGTCAGGACAGGACACCAATATACATTCCATTTTTAGTAATTAAGTAAATATGACCTTGACCGTTGACCTATAAGCTCCATATATGATAGTATTGAACTTTTTGTTTAACAATGTAACCTCCTTTTTATTCATTTGATGAGATTTATATCCGTTTAATCAACAAACTTTTCAGAATTTTCAATGACCTAGTATTCAAATTACAGTACTTATTTTATACATTTTTACTTCTGCGCATGTTAGTAGAGAAAGGATAAAGGGGTAACTACACAGTACAAGAACATGAAACAGAAACACTATACCTTCATAGTCGAATATTCATCTAAGTAAGAAGTTAAAATGCAATGTGTAAATACAAAGTAGAAATTGCGTTTACACATTACAACTAAAATGTGTTTACAAAGTAATCGTTAAACGATCTGTCAAGTAAACATATAAGATAAAGAATAAACAATCGTCCTTATATTCATTGAATTGTTTACAAAGCGAAAATGTTAGATGAATCAATAAATATAAAACATGATTGATTATATCAACCAAGCATATGTTAATATCTAAGCCCAAATGAACAACTGTTTTATAAACTACATTTTAATAATCAACTGATATTAAAACGGACTCAACCATACCCCCATTACTGAAATATTAGCAGGGTTATTTTACTTGATCAGTTAATATTACTTTGTGAATTCAGTATATTCTGTTGTTGTTTGAATTGTTTCTTGTATATTGGGTATTTCAAATTCGAAATGCTATCATGATATACAAATTGATATAAACACGTTTGAAAATATTTTATATTTCACATAATGTTAGACTTGTTTACCTGTCCATTTGTAATTCCGTCTATCAGCTGGACAACCTCATCACATTTTTTCTCTTCAGCCCTGTTTTTGAGTGAGATTGGACTGTGACCACATTCCATCATAGCGCACATTGGGTCGTTTGGGTCACATTTGGTGTACTAGAATTTATAAAGAAAATTGTTTTTTCCCATAAAATTGAACACACGAAAAACACATAAATATCGATAATCAAAGTTCAGTCATTTACTAATTTAACATAACGTATTTACTATGATTGTGTACGGGTTCAACGTCAAAGATGGACTCGCTTTTAATATGATATTAAATAATTTGTTTATTTTCAATTCCTGTTATGTTAAAATGTGTTTCCTTTTTATTTGTTAATTGAATTAAAAAATATATATATTCTTAAAAAGCCACAGTTTTCTAATAGAATATTTGTTAAGTATTTATACTTATAAACGCAAAATATAAACCAAACTTACAAGTTTAACTTTATCATCAATAAATGTTGTCGTGCAATTGTATATGATGTAAGTTGAGGTAGTCAATAATTTCTTTCATTTTTGTTTGTATCTTCAGAGCTTGCAAATTACAGAAAATTTCAAATGGTTATGAAGGCTATACAGTGGACGCCTACAATTTCACTAAATATTACTTGACATGCTGTTTATGCTTTCTGTCTGTCTATCTTTTGATAATGTTAAATTTTATATACGTTATAACGTGAGGACTGGTTTGTCCGAAACACATGTCTAGAGGAATTCGTTAAAAAACCCTATTTTGACTGCGTGCATATCTAAATTGTTGGAACAAGAAGAAATAGGATCAACAGAACAGACGCTATTGACAAACAAACAAACGGTTCTATAAAGACTATTTTATAGTATTGTTGGGGTGTGGTTTGTATCCTTCACTATAATCGTGATTTCCCCCTTCCCCTTTGGCTTCAGAGCTTTGACTTATCGAGGACTTGACTGTCCTAAACTCATTTTCTCATTCGATTCCGTTGATTACGGTCGTTTTGGGGCTTGGCTTCTGGACAAGGGCGGTATCCTCTCAACTATTGGTTGGTTTGACGTAAATTTTAATGCCTAAACAAACAACGGATATTTTATAACTAATTAAGATATGATAGTTCAATAGCGTTGCCTCTAAAATTGTTAGTTGTACCTGTTTGTAAATATCACACTTGAATCCTGATGTGATGAGGAATTTTGCCATTTCTGTTTGATTATTGTCAATGCAGTCGAAAAGATAACTATTGTATTTTGAAGTATCTCCAAATGCCTGTAACCCTGTAACAAGACGCTTTACAGTTTCAATGTCTCCTTTCTGAAAATATAAATTAAATTTCAAAATATAGTATTTTGTATACTAAACTTTAGAATAGAATAATATAGAAAATGTACAACATTCAGCCTTAGCCCTTTAATTCCATAAAATGTTGTTATGCTCATGAATTCCAAATATGTGGTGTCGAAATGCTTTGTTTTTCGTTTATTTCTCTAAGATAAGATGTTTCATTTGTCGTTGATATCGTTGGTTTGTCAGTATGTTCAATACAAGGATTCAATTCCTCCTTGCTTTTCATAAAGTTGGCTAATTACATGACCATACAGATACTTATGGAATCTTAGAAATTGGTAGAACTTAGAGTTTGAGTGTATAATAAATCACTTGTAATTGTCTCCCAGCAGAATTATGCTCCACACCACTGTGTTTAGCTATTTATACTTAACCTTTTCATCCTTTGTAGATGTTATATTAATTGGTGGACCGTTTCAGTTTGCAAGTGTATAGATTTATCGTATTTTATATTAAAATGTGTCCTTTGGAATGAATAATCTATCTAATGCAATCGGTAAACAGTTTGTTGTTTCTGAAGTTTGTTTAACAATCATCTCAAACCAAATTTATAAGGTTATTTTAGAAAGAACGCTTTAATGAAAGACATTGCCGACCATCGAGCGCCAACAAACTTTAATGAAAGACATTGCCGACCATCGAGCGCCAACAAACATCACACACACACACACACACACACACACACACACACATATTAAATTATAAACTTCATTCAAAACTTCATAAATAATAATAAATCAATAAACATAATATCCAACTGCATAAATAACTGTTACAGCTAGATGTGCTACAGATTGTAATGTGAGTAGTACGCTCAGTTTTCTACACAAAATACAAATTTCAATAAACTAGATTTGGTTACGATAATATACATTTTCTATTTAATTAACTTCGTAAATTTACCATGAAATGATACATGTACCTAAAATAATAATAAACTTTTGTGCATTAACAATTTGCAAGATATTGTTGAGTTTATTAATGATAATTCACCTGTTTTCGTTTGTGTTAAATCAACTTGTATTTAGTTATATCGTTTATTTATCTCGGAGTATATTTTATGTTCCTGACAGTGTGAATGTAAGGTTTTGTGTTTTGTAGTGAACAGAAATGCCGATTACAGTAATATGAAGAATGTTTAATATACATAAATTTGTGAATATCTACTCTAAATAAGAACTATTTTTATTGCAATGTTATTTTGGTACTTAATTAAAATATCGTGTGCACTTTACTTGACTTTATTGTAAATAACCCATCTAAGCACTACAGATTAACATCTACATAATAAGTATCATATACATATCAATGATCTTGCTCTAACACTACTTGTAAACTAAACATGTACTGTATTTTGATCTATATTACATTTCAACACTTTGAAATCAACTAAATAACTACAAATCTAAAATATCAATCTACTATTATCAAATATCATATATTTCAAAATCAGACAAGTAATTATAGGACATTTACATTCAACAGCAACATGAAAAAATAAATAATCTTTAATGACTTGTCGTTGTGAAATATGTGTATGTGTTTTTACTGCAATCTGATCCTTTGTTAGCATTTTCCTTGGTTATCATATCATTCGATACCAATGTCATTCTTCTTTACTTTGACTTGATATGGTGTATCTGACATTCTTAGTCAATGTCCTCTAATCTGCACTTTACAAACGTGATACTCACACTATACATGCCAAACTAAGTGATAGTGTTACATAATTAAGTAACGTGACCAACTAACAACAACGTAAACGAACGTCTTACAATACGATATTAACTGGCATTGACAAAGGGTTGTATTATTATTATCACTCGAATACAAAATGAAAAAAATAGAAGATGGTTTATTGATGATTGTTAAATGAAGTTAAGTCATTTGGATTCAACATAAAACTAAAAAAACGCATTCAGTACACACATGGTTGAAAAATTCACGATTTTCTTTTTCAATGAAGTGTCAAAATAGCACTATTAAGTCACAAACATAATCACAAGTAAACTTCATAAGGTATATAGCAACATATATATCATAAACACTAGTGAAACTATCACTGGTTACGAGATCGTTAAGAATGAAATATAACAATAGAATACGATATCATCTATACATGACCAGTCTGTTGAACGTGTAAAATTAATATCTAGCATCGTGTCATTTTTATGAATAGAATAAATGTGACAATGAAACTGTATACAGAGGATAATAATCACTTTTCCTTGCAGTGCAAATATTAACATCACATTGTGGATAATGAATAAAACATAGCATTGCATCATATAACACGTGTGCAATGGAGTGTAAAATGAGTGTTTATGTACCAAGGCCGACTTTTCAGTTCAATTTCACAAGAAGCGTCGTCACATTCAAAACATTAATCTCTGCATGACAATATCTCCATGTACTCATTGAATGTTTGATGTAACTACGCACACACGCACAAGTCTCGACTCCTCGGGGGTTATGATTCAATAAAGAATATTCAAGTTGTATTTTGCTATATATTAAGATTGTAGGAAGTTTAGTTGGTTTATAAAGGAAGTATTCTAAATACTAATTATCTAAACAAAAATCAAAAAGTTTGATTTATGAATACAAAATCATGGGGTCATAGATTAAAACAAAATTTTACAATTACAGGGTGAAGTAAAAAAGACCTAAAGAACGATAGTATCTGCAATAACTTCAATAGTCTGAAGTATATGATCTATCTTCATGAAGGTATAAAAAAATGTTGGGACATATCATTAAAAAGAAAGACATTTGATCATGAATAAGATGGACTGTTGATCAAGGAAATCTCATATAAACAAACATTGACAGTCGAGTGAGTATGCATACTTGCAAACAAGATAAATGGAATCACCAGAACGGAAGACAAGGACAAACCACAGCAGCCGCATCAAACAATTCCGCATCAGAAAAAGGTATTAAATGACGTCATAAAAATTCCAAAGATTAGTCATCCATGCTGACCATCTTAGGAAGGGTACCTATTATGAAACCAGGCAGTGTGGTTAAACCGTATAATGATCATGAAAAAACAGATACATTCTGCTATAGATATTTGCATCCTCACATTTTCTACATGGATAAAATGTATCATTGTTTTTGATTTAAGTTCTTATACATTTTAATCTATTAAACAGATACTACGTCGTGTTAAAGGTTAATGTTTTAGGGTAAATGTGTGTAGTGGTTGTGTAGTATAGCAATAAATATGATCGTATTCATATCATATTAGTATATGATCATACATAATGCATATAACATGTTCCAAATAAAGATGTTATAAATGAATACCATCTTCTAAAAAAAATAGCAGGAGATAAAAATATTCTCTTACTCGAGAGAATTGTTCGTTTTCCTTTGTAAATATTAAATTTGTTACTCACTAGAGAGAATTGTTCGTTTTCCTTTGTAGATATATTATATTTGTTACTCACTCGAGAGAATTGTTCGTTTTCCTTTGTAGATATTATTATATTTGTTACTCACTCGAGAGAATTGTTCGTTTTCCTTTGTAGATATTATATTTGTTACTCACTCGAAAGAATTTTTCGTTTTCCTTTGTAGATATTATTATATTTGTTACTCACTCGAGATAATTGTTCGTTTTCCTTTGTAGATATTATTATATTTGTTACTCACTCGAGATAATTGTTCGTTTTCCTTTGTAGATATTATATTTGTTAGTGGCCAGTTTCAGTTTGCATATTTGGCTTTAATTGATTACACTCCGCGGGGCAACATACTAACAGGGTTGTGAACATTTTCTATTTTCAATATAAATGTAGAGAATTGCTTAATATATTGTAGGTTACAAAAAACGATTTCGCAATGTTTGTCCAGTGTACAAGTACAGGAAGGTACAAGGAAAACATTTTTGTGAGTAAGAATATCGAATAGCTTTATGTTTACCGACACTAATTTGTTTGGTTAGTAAAGGTGTGTGTTAGTATTGACATTTTTGCACGAAAGTATGATGTGGTATTGCTTCAAAATTAAAATATTACACACTTTCTGTGACCCAAACAGTGTTCAAGAAAACGTTTCATAAAGACCTTTCATTTCCTAACAAAAAGAAATCAACAAATACATTAAACAGTACAAACATCTTCCTTCATCCATTAAATACTGATGGGAGAAGTCTGATTTTACTCATACAGAAAAGCCTATTTTAAAGTACATTTCTTTCCTGTCTACAGTCCTGTTCGTTACAACACATGTATATAAACGGCTTAGAAAGTAGTAATCAGACTGCACAATTATACTCGTTCAAGTTCACGTTTTTAAGAGGTGGGTGTAATTTTTACAAAATTTAGCAAAATATGTTGCTTTTTTTTGAAAACTTTTGGAATCATAATTAAATTTGAACAAAGGAAGAGTATGATTCTGTATATGATTCCTATTGTGAATTTGTTTTTTTATTTTGGTTGACCATCAAGATAAAATCACATTCCATGAGCATTTATTGACTGACTTTTATGTGCACAAGTATTCACTTCATACTCACTTCAACTGCAGTCTTAAATGAAGCCTCGACGTTGTTTTCAGAGAGATAAATGTTCATATCAAGATCCCTTACTTCCTTGATGTAAGCTGTTAACCTGTGTGAACCACACTTCTCATCTGTATAATCTCCTGGCTTCATACCGTTCTACATTTCAAGAAAAAAAGCTCTTGATTATATAATTTATGATATAACACCAGGTAACGGTAACACTTGATACAATGTGCCATTTCAAATCTAGAATCCGGGCTTACCGTTCGTCTTAGTGTCACTAGAGTCACGCAATGGTGAAAATAAAAACAAAAACCCCAAACACTTAAAGGATAAAACCTTAATGAGTTCCAATATTAACATATCACTGTATAAACAACACATTATGTATACATCAACGTAGTTATTATATCGTGTACATTAAAGTCTTAAAAGTTTATGCAATATAAACCTACATTTGTCTTTAATGCAAACCATTTTGAACATGTTTTCCCATAAAGACAAAAGTATTTTATTTTTTCTAAAAGTGCGTCTCCATGATTGTGTTAACTTTGAGTGTACTCAGTCGCACTTGTGATAGCGTGACAACCATTAAAAAAGGAAGATGTGAAGATTTATACAGGTGTTTAAATAATTCAAGAGACTTCGATATTTTTCTCTTCATTTCGGAGTATTCAACTTTCTTTATATAGATTATTTAATCTTTTCATGATGATAAAAAATGTGAAGATTATCGATTGTAAAGCAAATTCGAAGGATTGCCGCATGTACATTGTATCAGCTTATCTTATATGGGAACGTACCGAGTCTGTGTAGTCTTTGTCAGCACCTAGTTTTATAAATGCGTTCATGACCTCCTCATCTGGAGACAGCAGTCGACAATAGTGAAGTGGCGTGCGATCCAGCTAGAAAAACGAAAAAAATAAAACACATTTTACCATACTAAACTATGTTTATTTGTTAATCATTATAAATCCTTTTTCTACCCAATCGCAAGCACCTCGATTCGCTTCTAATTTTGAATAGAAGTTCGTGATGTTTCCTTTTTAGTTATGTTGTGTGCGTTTTATCCTTATCTATATGTAATGCATAGAAACATGTACATATATATTATATATTTTATTTTCAGATCATCTTACCGTATCACCAACATGTAGATTTTCGGGGCATTCCTCTGCCAAATACATTGCAACATCCTTTCTCTTCTTCATGATAGCGGTGTGAATGAGTGTTCTACCACACTTGTCTCGAACATTGTGATACTTCCGACATGACAGTAATTTCTTCATATCTTCCTGGGCTCCCTCATCTACTGTCTGAAACACTCTTTTAACGTACCCCTTTAGAATATTGTAAAACATATACATGTAAACACAAATGGAGGTTCAGGTTCAAGTCCACCTTGAAAATTGAAAATGGTTGTAATGGCTAAATCTGAATACAAATAACTAACACGATAGCTGTACAATTATTGAATATATGTCCTACTCTATTCACAAAGTGAGACAAAAATACTTTTTCCTATTTAAGTTTTACTGCTTACGAGGACATGGTTATTCAAAAAAGCATTCCTAAGAATACATTAAAATATTCCTTTATTTGACTGTGCGTACATCTAGATCAAGGATTGGACTATTTATATCATTGTCAGGATAACATTCTGCCTGGTTCTTCTTCACGTCCACCCCCTTTATTTTGTTCCTGTGTCATTTACCCTCCACAACGAGTCTACCCACACACCGTTTCGCTTTCGTTCGATCCAGTTTACCTATACACCGTTTGGCTCTCGATTGATTTTTAGTGGTCCGACTTTGGGAGTACACCTTGGCCTACTGGCAGGTTTCAGTTTTTTTTTCTCCATTCAAGGTAGAACTTTCCATCATCAATCAATGTAACAACCAAGTTGTTTTTTGACATATGAAATATGTATTAGGTTTTAACTGAAGAGTGGAAGTAATATCACGAATCACGTGAATAACAACTTAGAAACAAGTTCAAAGAAATGTATTTACCTGAATTGCTGCAGATAGCTTGATCACCTCGTACACTTGACGACTGCTGTACCTTTTCGCAATATCTAACATGATTCTCTTTGATGAATCTGTTATGCACAATATACTGTCGTAATTCTGAAGAATGAGTTTTTCAATGTCATCGAACTTTTTATCTTTGACTAGTTTGATTATATATTCGTCGATGCATTTTGTGTAATTTGTTTTGCCCAGTTTTTCGGCGAGATCACGTGGTGTTTGTCCTTTGCCGTCACGAGAGGCTACGTTCGCGCCATGTTGCAAAAGGAGTCTGAAGGTACTTTCCGGCTGGGAGTGAATGATGACCTTATGAAGAATTGTGTGACCTTCCTTGTCACGTGCCTGCAGATCGCTTCCTTTGAATATTCTTAATAATATTTTTTCATCTCGAGGAACTGTGTTCCCACAAACAAGCTGAAATAGAATTATTTTTAAAAAGTACATTTTTCGTTATGAATTCGAAGTAGTCTGAAGTCAAAGATTATTTTGAGATATAAACTAAATCATATGTATACATTTTACAGGGTTTTACATGGGGATATCAAGGGATGACCTACAATCAAGGTCATGAAATACTGAAATACCTTCTACGATAAGCTGTCAAATATCGGGGAGCTGTTTTGTACAAAATGTTCACGTTGAACCATATATGGAATTTACAAATCAACTCTAATAAATTGCTAATTAAGAACGCATTGTTTATAAGCTTCTTCAATGGTATGAATATGCATGACTTATAGTGGCGCCTGAATGTCTTGTGCTTCATTGATAAACGTATGGTAGAATAATACACGGTCATTAATAAATCATTAATATTGACTGAAAAATAACTGTAACTGGAGTTCAAAATGTCACCATGAAATTATCAATCAATCAATCATTTTGATTGATACACTTCAGCTTATGCACAAGAAATATGTAAAGCTAACAATATACAACTGTAAAGAGTTGATACACCGAATTGAAACATAACGCATGCAACTAAATGATTAGCTTGACACAACGAATTTACGTCTAGGTGACATAAATCTTTAATGAAAATTCTAACTAGGTCATCAATGACAAGAATAAAAGAGAACACTTTTGCTCAAGTTTAAAAGCTTTCTTTTTTCAATTAATAGACTACAAGATACTTTATGCAAATTAGATTGATCATTTCAGGAACAGAAATTTCAGTGTAATAACATTTGAGTTGGGAATGAGCATTACATAGAAAGCTTAAGGTTGTACATATTAACTTTATGTTATAATATAACGTATATCCCCGTTGCGTCTATACAGCAATAAATACTATGTACGGGTCAATTCTTAAAGCCAATTAATTTTTGGTAATCTGCTGGAGTCTTAGCCATGATTATATTTGGCGACCATTGATAATATTTCTGTAGGAAGTAAAAACTTGGTTATGACTATAAAGTAACAATTCATAACGGTTCTGTTGAAATTTAGATTTGGTTATCAATATTTTGTGACCAATGATAGCGGTTATGTTGTAGTTTAAGTCTTACCCAGGGGTATTTAGCTAGTATTGATAATGGTTCTGTTCGAGTTCAATACTTGGCTATGACAATAAGACGAACGTTATAACAGTTCTGTTGTATTTTAAGACTTGATTGTATAAGTCACTGTTGTCGACATTATGCTGCTTGGCTACGTCTAATTTCGCGTTTCCAATTCCTTTTTGTAAATATGTAAATATGATTTTCCGTTTAGATTTCTATGGACGAGTGATGTGGGCAGTTGGTTGTTGAGATGATTGTTTACAATCGAATTGATTAATTGTCGATTTTTTGCACGAGCCGTGGCGATATGAAGTGTATATATTAAATTTATAAATGTAGGTTTTAACTAAAAAGACATCTTGTCTCATGCAGAACGTGGAAAGGTAGAGGCCTCTTTAACCGGTTTAACCACTAAGCCTAATATCGTGCTGTTCGGCATAGATAAATAGTCTTAAGGGTTGTTGTGATGTCAATTAATCTCCTTTTATTCTGGTGCTGAATAAGATCATTTCTTTTTGAGCTTAAGATTCTATCTGGCGATATTAATAACTGTTCTGTAAGGGTTTAAGAATTTACCATGACTATTTGATGACCACTTGTAACAAGTCTGTTTAAAAATAAGACTTGATCATGCCTATTAAGTCACAATTTTAACGGTTCTGTTGTAGTTTAAGAGTTTGTAATGATTACTTGGTGACCATTTTAACGGTGTTGTTGTATTCAACAGATGTTTCATACACTCATGAACATCGTGTCACTCTCTATATTGCATGTTAGTTTTAAAGCACGAGATTTATTTCCTTGTATTGTCAAATATTCCAATGTTCTAAATATCTTTATTGTTTCGTATTGTTTTCATTCTGAGGAAATTTAACAATAATAGTATATTGTAACGATAATAATAATAATTATTATAATGTGTACAATAACGATTTTGCTGATTTATATTGAAATCACACATTTATCTCGACTTTTACCATTCCTTTTGGAGTTTAAAACTTTGCCACGTCTTTTTGGCAAATATTGATAACGGTTCTGTTTGGTTTTAAAGTTTTCCATGATTTTTAGGTGAAAATCTGTAACAATACTAATGGAATATGAGACTTGCCTATATGCTCACCTTTTAATGGTTCAGTTGTAGTTTAATATGCGGCACGGCTATTTGGTGACCATTAAACGGTTCAGTTGTAGTTTAATATGTGGCACGGCTATTTGGTGACAATTGAACGGTTCTGTTGTAGTTTAATATGTGGCACGGCTATTTGGTGACCATTTAACGGTTCTGTTGTAGAATAAGATTTGGCCATGACTATTTGATGACCATTTTAACGTTTCTGTCTTAGCTGAAAATTTGGCCATGAAGATTTGGTGACCACTAATAACTGTTCTGTGTGCAGTAGGTTTTAGATTTGGCCGACCGATTCAACGGTTCTGTTGCAGCTAAGGTTTAGTCATGACTATTTGGTGACAATTTTAACTGTTTCTGCTATGGATATTTTGCGACCATTATTTACGTTTACGTTGGAGTTGAAGGCTTATCTATGGTTGTATGATGAGGTCGTCAACAGACGTTTTTTTACACTCTGTTTCATTTGTGCGCTCAACAAATGAACATCGTGTCACTGTCTATATTGCATGTTAGTTTTAAATCATATGTTTTTCTTGTATTGTCAAATATTCCAATGACCTCAATACCTTTCTTGTTTCGAATTGTTTTTATTCGGTGGAAACCTACCAATAATAGTATATAGCAATAATAAAACATGTAATAATTTTAATGTGTACACCCCAATAAAGATGTTACTGATTTATATTGAAATCACACATATATCTAGACATTTAGAATATCAATAATAAATGTTTATGATGGTATATTATTGAATTAATATTGTAAACTTAAACCATTTATAACTAAATCATACATGTAGGGACTGACAATCAAAGAAAACGCCAATAAACATCTAATTACAAAACACGACATGTAACATCACACACTTATTGGGGGCCGACTGCCTGCATGTAACGACTTCTAATGTTATTGTTCTATTCAAAATGTTATGATGATTTACCTGATAAGCTATAATGTAGGTATATATATCTATCACGTATTCTACCGGGTAATTTGTGTATACTTTCAGTTAATGTACTTGTATGTTATATTTATGACCTTTTACTCAGAGTGTAAATACAATTTAATCTAGAATTTTGACTGTCTCGATAACAAGGAATTGTGCTAAATGACAAAACAACTTTATTTTCCTTTAATTTCTTTTCATAATTATAAAAGCATGTTTCTCCTTTTATAGTGTTAAAGCTCAGTTGATGTATTAAAGTGATGGAAATATTTGAATATCCATACAGGTATTCATATACATGGCAAGAAAAAGTCTAAGGGAGACTGAAAATAGATCATTTATCACTTCAGATCAGAAACTAACATTAAAACCAATTGCAGTGTATATATCACTGCATTATCTAATAAGATTATTGTGTGTGTGTGTGTGTGTGTGTGTGTGTGTGTGTGTGTGTGTGTGAGAGAGATTATAGTAGGGGGAATATCCATTTTTAGCAAAGGAAAGCAGTTTCCTTAACAGTGTTGTGGTTAAATTCAAAATATAAACATATATTCATGTACATGTACACATGTACCATGTACCTAAAGTTTAAAAGGAAGGCAATATCTGTATAAGAAATCTCGGTGAAAATTTCAAGCAACATCCCATGGTTAACCATTAGTGATGGACTTTCAAATGAAATGGATTTTCAAATGAAGTGACTTAGGTAATGCATGATGAGGAGTCAGTAGGGATTCATCTTGAAAAATACCACCCAAAGAATACTGTAAAAAGTCAAATCTAAATTTCATCTTAAGATGTAATACAATGTACATATATATAATATCATATCTACATACCTGGAAAAATAACGGTTTTGGGGGATTATTTGATTCATGCTCGTTTGTATATAACACTTTAGTATTTGGTTTAAAATCCATCAAAACATCCACTGTTTCGTAGCTATTGGTTTCCCATGCTGCGGCCAAAAGAGGTCGAGGTACTTCCGGTGAATCTGGGTATGAATGTTGGTAGGAGTAATCTCGAGAGTTAGCATCAACTGTTTTCATGAGATCGGTACCTAAAGAGGAAGCACAAAAGAAAGTTTTAACAAAAGGTTTGGCTTTAATGCTCATCTGTATGAAAGCCCGTATGACGAATAGTGAGAAAGCTCTAAGCAACAATGTAAATACACGTGTGAGCCAAATCGATTGAAGAATAATATTTCAAATACAGGAGCTTTGCTACTCTCTGTTCAAAATATGTTTTAGACTTCAATTCGTTATTTTTTATTTCAACCAAATGTCCTGTGGCCGCTACATATTAAATATCAAAGTTTTGTCACTTTCTGTTTTAAGAATAATTTCGAAATCATTCAATAGGCCTTTTCAACTTTGTTCCTTGGGTATTGCTCTACTTGTGAATCAAGGTTAACAATTTGATCAAACCTAAATCTCAGTTTCAAAGAATACTACATGTGAAATATTGAAGTTATGTCACTTTCGGTTAACAAGAAAAGTGTTGATATTGAAATACAAATATAATGACATGTACAGTGGTTAAACACTACATTATTGCACTGATCAAGGGTCACTCTTCGAAGATGAATTTCATTAGGATGTTCCATATACTATGTTAAGACTCTAGAATGTGAATTCACAAAACGACGAAATTATGTTATAAACCTTAAAACGAATTCTCCAAACATATTGTTCCTGTATGTGTTCACATTTATGAACTCAGACCAAGATTGTAATAAAAATAAATCCCCTTGTCCCATTGATGCCATATTTAAAATTCTGGTATTTCTGGTTCACAAAATAATGTTAAAAATAGAATTATAAATCATCGCGTTTTTAAATTTACCCTTGGATACGGCCCAATCATTTCCCTAACAGTATTCACAGTGCTTGACACATTATCGTGGTAATGAGGTTTGAGTGTCTCTGTGACCTAGAGAGTATGCTGACAGGAACTTGTGTTCTTTTTAAGACCACCCAGGGGTAGTCAGACAAGTTGAAGGGTGGGTAGAGACCAGACAAAGATCAGCACGTTTTCGGAGGGAACGCGAACCCCTGGCACGATAAAGATGCCATGTAACGTTTGATAGAAGAATAGGCGGCATCGCCGTTGCCTGGGTTCATCTTTCTTTAAGAACTATCGCCATTGTTTTGATTTCCCGTCCATGTCGTTTCTTCTCTTCCTGTCCTATTGTTTGGTTTTCCCCCTTTTGGTCTTTTGTTACGATATCGGTGAAAAACTCTGGAGGTGACGTTATTCCAAATTTATATGAACACATTTTAACAAAAAGCTTTGCTCGAAACCTTTGAACGAGTTAATTACATGAGGTTTTCTTTAAGTATCATTTGTATATAGAGCTACAACTTAACATAAATATATAGTTTTTTAACGAAAAGCACACTGGCATTCATTAAGTTTAATTGACGACCAAACAATCACCTCGCATGCAGACAAATCTACAACTATAAAGGCCATCACGTGTACATTACAACCGACATACAACTATAAAGGCCATCACGTGTACATTACCACCGACATACAACTATAAAGGCCATCACGTGTACATTACCACCGACATACAGCTGTAAAGTATGCACATACCTATACATCACCCACGACCCATTTACCTTTCAAATTTAAAATTCTAATCTTTTATCGTGGGATGTCTCCTTTTTCAATTCTCTATCTTGTTTAAAAAGTAATTACAGTAGGCCATTGTAAATAATACGGTTACTATCCGTCATATAGGTAACATCAGTATAAAAGCGTGCACGTTGTTGATTAAGATAGACATCCTTGGAGCAACACACACTTCTAAACATGTATGTGCATCATTCGATTATTTCTCAGAAAACAAGAGGGCCTATAGGTATTGATCCGCTTACGTAAAAATATAAGGCTTCTGGTCAACTGTCCACGATGCATGCCCATTAAACCCATATATAGTCTTTGAACTTGCTCTGTTTCCAATTTAATTGAATAGTGTCCAGTAGTTCAAGCTGAAAGCATTAAGCTCTAGGCCTACTAGTTCAGAACATTTCTTAACTTTTTTCAAATGTTCATCGTTTTGTGCCACTTATGACACCCCTGGGGACCAGGTTACCTCGTTTGGAGAAATCAGTGTCCCCTTCCGCCCAAGGATGCTTCCTACTAAGTTTAACTTCCGCCCAAGGATGCTTCCTGCTAAATTAAACTTCCGCCCAAGGATGCGTTCTACTAAGTTTAACTTCCGCCCAAGGATGCTTCCTACTAAGTTTAACTTCCGCCCAAGGATACTTTCTACTAAGTTTAACTTCCGCCCAAGGATGCTTCCTACTAAGTTTAACTTGCGCCCAAGGATGCTTCCTACTTAGTTTAACTGAATTTCATCCAATGGTTTT
>JAUMGZ010091559.1:0-17961 GCA_032359645.1 Pododesmus macrochisma
GGAGGCCACCAAGGAAAGGTGTAGAGAATGGAAATGTGAGTATTTGACCTATATTTACAGTAGATACAATAAAAAGATATTAATGATATTAAAAGTTCAAAAGCAGATTACATCTAATTTAATCTGACAGTGTGCACGTATTAAACAAGTCAACGAAAATGGACAGCGTACAGGTTAAGTGAAGGATATCTAAATAAGAATAAGAGTTTAAGTTATTTGAAAGAGGTAATTGAGATTTCAAACATTATTTAAAAGAATAGTAATTATAATAAACGTTTAGCATGAAATGTGTCCATTTATCATGATTGTTAGAAAATGATACACACAGCCACTCGATGAATGACTATCGCTGTTTACAGCACATTGTTACTTTGTCAGATTTATATCTTTTTGCTGCAACTCTAATTTCATAGATAAAACATTGTCTTAGAAAGTTTGCTCTGCTGCAATATAATCTATTGTAAATATTGAAAAATCTTGTAAATTCACAAATGCCATGCATATTTACGTATTACGCAATTTTATAAATGCACAATTAAAAAAAAACTGTCGTTAGAATAAACTAATAATATTATAATCATTTCTACTTGTAAGATCTTTCATTTCATATCAGATTTAGAACTTTTAATTTCATCAAGCCTTTGTCGAGATAAAATGAACACTTCGAAACGTGTTTGTTAAAAAATCTCATAGTAAAAGTAATTAGGAAGAATGGCATCTTCATCAAAAGGATTGGTAACCACAAGGAGAAAGCCACAAAACAACATTTTACAATCTTAACACATATATTACAATACAAAAATATTTCAGCTACCTCCATGAAACGATTGAGGATTTTCATTTAACAGTTGAATGATGTTTTTAAGCCAGTTAATGGGATCATAATCGATGTGATAAATATAATAATACAAACTGTCTTTGTATATTTCAGGTGTATGATTGTCGTTTTTTGCTATGTCCAGCCGGCTTCACCATTGGTCATTTAAAGAAATTTGTCAAGTTAAAATTCAGTCTGTGTGATAGATTTCAGGTAATTTTAATAAAAATAAGTTTGTTTGCAATTATTCAATCAAAAATATATTTGTGTATAAGTGTCAATGTTGTTCAAACAAGTTTTTGTCACAATAATTTTTGTTGTGCTATTTATCAATTGAATGGAAAATGAATTAATAATTTTGTCTTCCACTTTTTGCCTTTTAACATCACATTTCCCTTGTTTGACGATCCAATTCCTGTTCTATCTAACAATATATTGTAAATATTTGGACAACTGTCCTAATTATACTAATTTTATTTTGTTGGTTTTCATATTTTTACTGCTTGTTATCAAACTAATCATGCTGTAACTATCTACACAGATTGACATGTACCACACAGATGACGTTTTAAATGATGACTATACACTGATGGATATTGCCTATATCTACTCATGGAGACGGGTACGTAGTACTTCATTCTAAGTTTTACCTATGCTTCCCGTTTTGGTCCCAAAACTTACTTTTTAGGCTTTTTCTTTTCTAAATGTAATTTCTGTTGAGCGTTCGTTGTGGGGTAATGTTTTGTAGCCAGGACTGCAATCTTTGACAAAGCTCTCTCATACAGAGTTTGGTTTTCTTCTCTTTTAAATATTACCTATATAGTGAATATGGTTATGGTTGGCAAGTTTGTTTTATTACAAACCTCAATTCATAGGTTAGACTAAAGACCAATACGTCAAGTGTCATAAAGCAACCAACCATACACATTCAGTAGCATTATAGTGCAGAAAGAGGACGAAACTATTAAAAGTAACTAACTGAAGTAGACAAGACGGTTTGTATTGAAGTGATCATGATTCAAAAGAGCAATACTCACATCGATTGCTATTTTGGACATAACATTTTTACTTATCATCAACCATTTAAACATTTACGTGTTAAATGTTTTCAAAAATATTAATGTTTTTTCAACCAGAATTCAATAAAAAAGTCACATAGTATTTTTGTTTTCATTTTGAATCATAAGAAAAGTTTGAGCAGTAAATGTGATTGAAAAAGCTTTAAGTAAAGACATTACAGAAAGAACACTGGAGAATGATTTGCGGAAATATATTGAAAACAATCATTCACTATTTAAACATTAAAGTAGATGACTATTAATCAAATTGTTTCGTTCAATTGTAGAAAAAGCCTATGGTGTTATTTTACACAGTGTTTAGTAATCCAGCTAAACGGTTCAAACGGTCGCCATCCTGTACAGTGACAAAAGACAATTCTGAAACAGAAAAGGAACAGGAAGTAAAAAACACATCTGAAGAGAAAGAGAAAGTTCCGCTTCCTGAGATACCTACGGATAAAGTCACTGTCAGTGACAATGAAAAGGTCAATATCAAGGTTGCGGTTGAAAACAGGAAAGTTGTGAAAACGGACACAGAAAACGGTACTCAGTCACCTAAAGTGGAAAATGTTAACATTCAGTTAAAGAGTACTCCCACATCATCGTCACCCAGTGTGCACAATGATAAAATTTCCAAACCAACAAGTTCTCCAAAACCAGAAATACCCAAAACTGTAACTTACCCGAAACTGCCACCAATCAAAATACAGACACTGAAGGATAGAGACCTTGCTCGTAGGGAGCGCGCATTGTCGTTATCAAATGGCGACACAAACGGGCGCTCTTCCAAATCCCCCTCGAAATCACCAGTTGCTAAATCACCTGTAGCAAAATCACCTGTGGAGGGCTCTGAACGATCTCCTTATCTAGCGTTGAATACTCAAAGTCCCAGAATAAATGGCGTTAATTTCTTGGCGCCATCGTACCCTTTAGTCAACGGTACGCATGCGCAGCATCTTCATCATTTACATCACACTCAGCCGCATGGATTGCACGATAACGAGGAGGCAGAGGATCTGAGCATGAAGAAAAGACCATTACAAAAACATTCATATGATCCTATTGTGCCAAATCAACCAGCTAAACAAAATGGCGTTCTTCTTCCTAACGGTGAAGTTGATAAATTTGCTTTCACTGATGATGACGAAATTCCTTTAAAGAATCATAAACTTCATCACATCAAGGCTGAGCCCATACAATAACATAACAAGGTTCTGTTCTTATCAATATCACTCAAGAACCATTGTATAAACTTTATTTGCAATTGTTTTAATTTTTATGAAGAATAGCCAGTAATTATTTGGGATTGGATCCATCCATTGTAATGTCTTTGCATACGTTGTGTATGTACCCTGCATTTAAATCCATATAATGAATGCAAACTGTATAAGATAATACACAAGTTAAGATTTCTTAACAAATCATTTCCCCCAGCATCTTCTATGTTATCCCGTAGTAAATTTCAATTAATGAGACAAAGCATACACAAAAAATACCCACCAGTTTCAATTGTACATGTTATTTATATTTTATAATGCATAGTAACCCTAATGTTATTGCATTGGAACTTTGATGATTCACAATGGGGTATATTCTGACAGGATTAAAAAATTTCAATCTGCAAACGTGCAGCTATTACCAAATTATGGTTTTAATGATGTCTACTGGATGTGTCAAATGTAAAACATTTGCATACTCTTTCGTTTTGTATAACACTTTTTGCGAAGTTGATGTTGTTTTTTGTTTATTTGTGTGACAAGTACATAGTAAATAATCGAAATTAATTGTTTTTACCAAGAAACTCAGTGATAGGATATTGCTTTGAAATGAACACAATGATCTTGCCAATAAATTCTATCAGTACACACTGATAGCTAATGTGTTCAGCAGCAACATAAGCGACGTCATGTCATTAAAGGAACACAAGCGACATGGACAATATGAGCTCGTGACATGCAATATTAAGTACTAGTATGTTGACAGTTTAACATGCATTGTAACAAGAAAGCTGGAATATTTTTTATTCAAATACTCGGAGACAAGGGCATTTAAAAACGAAACTACGTAAAGTGCTACTCACATGTAAATAATCATCGTATCGTCGCATTAATGTAAAATCATGTTTTACTCGAGAGAAATGTACATTCCATTTGAATATTTGATGATATCGAAACGTAAGAATGGAATAACAGTAAAAATGACAGAACAATTTATGTATAACTACTTTGAGGTAACAGTATATCTGATTCTACTATAGTGGTATTTGCGAACTATAATGTATTATTTTCCAGACTATATTTCAATGCCGTATTAACTTCTGAGAGATTTTGAGTAAATAAAAGATAATTCACAAGAGTGAAACAAATTGTTTCATCAAAATTCTCAAGGTGAAATAATTATAATTGTTTTTAAAATAATTCAACACATTATTTCTTAAATTCTCAAAGCTGCACCTTTTCGACGGAGTTGTTGAAATTAACAATTAACATTTAAAATATAAAGGATAAGTAAAAATGTCCGAAAGCACCACAAAGTGCACACAGTATACTTAAAGTTAAACAATGACATCTAATTAATGAATATGAATGAAAAGTAAGAACACAAAAGAACAAAAATCTTCATTTAAATCAAATTTAACCTTGACTTAATATCCTGATACCAGATAAAACTGCCAAATTGTTTATGATTACTATAGACACATTTTTGTTGATTCTAAATATTTAATAAGGCAAACTTCTGAACGCCGTATGAACATTAAACTAATCTCTTAAAAATTAGATTACTTTTCTTACTCATTATGCAAATGAATATATTTTATAAAGATAAATTTATCACTTTAAATTGTTTATATTTCTAAAATAATAATTTTGAAACTACAGTATTCACTACATTGCAATATCATTTTTAGTTCTTTTTTAAATATAACAAGTTATGAAAAATGCTCAAACAATTTTAACAAATAAAAGAATATAAGTTTTTAATGTAGTGTTTGCAATTTGAATGTGGTACGGCTTAACAAAAAGTACATCAGTACTTTGATGATTTGGCCTCATTGACTAGGCTACACATTTCAGGTTATTTTTTCATGCACACACTTTCAAAAAAAGATAAAGTATTACTTCCGGCATAAGTTTTCATTATCTAAGTGTGTTGTCACATAGATAAAAATAGTTGTCAAGATACTTGAGGAATACAAAAATGCAATCTTCAAAGGAGTATATCTATCCAATGAATAATTATATATATATATATATATATATACTACACGTAAACAAAATATAGGGCAGGCATATTTTCAATCAATCTGTTTATTTATTTTGTTTAGTATATTGAGTACAAATAGACTTCTAAAGTCCGTATTACTGATTATATGTTTCACAAACACAAACTATTTTAGCATGTATGTATGTATATGTGCAGTATGTATGTGTGTTTCTTTATTATTATGCAACACATGTTTAGTGTCATCCCACATATACAACATTTTTAATGATTCTTGTATTATTTATATCTAAATGTTTGTGCCATCTACTTGAGGGTTTAATTATGCTAAAAGCATTATTATTGAATGTATTTACCGTTTTCTTTAGTCCTGTATCAAACTTCCAAGGTTTCTTTTCCTATAGAAATGCCATTTGTCTTTGCATCGTAAGCTTTTTCACATTTGGGACTTCTCAAATGTTCTTTAACAATTCGAACCAAGTCTACAGGCAGCATTATTTAGGAATTAAGAAACATTTCAACCAAATTTTAAAAAATATATCATATAAAATGCCTACAACTATAAATATGTGCATATTCAGCACATTTTGTTCACGGACAAATGTAAATACTCAAGACATGATTGTGACCTTGGTTCTTTGTAAAATCTTAGAAATTACCCAAAATTTCTTCAAATAATAAAGGATTTAGGTATTACGTAAACAATTCTTTCGAACAGAGAGTGCTTTAATCAGATATTTCAAAAACAATTGAATATCTTTACTTTCAATTTAGCTGCAAGTTATTTCTTTGCTTAAAAGCTTCATAACTTTCAATCACGCAATTTTTGACTTAACTTTGGATGTTGACGTAATGGGTTTCCTGTTTTGTTTATAATATGAAAGCTGTAAATTCGCTGCATTATTTCATATATTACTTGATTTTATTGGGTATTACGCGATTTAATAGGGTGTGTAAATTATGGAATCCTTTTTGTGTGTGATGGTAAAGTAACGTTAATTTTGTCAATTATAAATATATATATACACACATATATTTTATTCATGTTGTCGTTATTTTATGTACGTTTTAGTCTATGTACTTCGGTGATTTCATATAATTGGCAACTTGGTAATGTGTATATAGTATACTAATGTGTTAAATGATAAACAATTTGGAGGCAATTGTTATAGTTAATTGTCAAGATAAAAGTTCAGCAAGTTCAGTTGCACCACATCTCCCAAGTCATTGGTAAAAGGCAAACATCCTGTTGACAAAATAATGATGTAATACGATAAGAGATTACAGCTAATTATATTTTAGTTTTTGTTTTATAAACTGTATATTTATTGGGGGTCTGTTTCAGTTTACAAGGTTTTGTTTTATTGTAGACCATTTTAAAGCAATTCCGACAAGCCATGATGTGGCACGTGTCATCTCGTCATGTTCTAAATTGCAAACATTCAGTTACAATAAAAAAAGTGATAGTGTATGATAACTATTTGTCAATCTTTTTAATTAATATTAAGGTTGTTTGATGTAGAGCATAACATATCTGTGCTAACTTATTACAACTATGTATGGCGTATATCACTTTCTGAAAATTAGGTTTTTTCGGTTAAAAAAAATAGTAAATCGAAAAACCAAGACGATGTTCTAGACCGTAAGTCCATGGACATTGGCAAACAATAAGAAAACGTTGGACGCACACCGAAAATGAACCAAATATACATTTATTAACTAAATGTTAATAAGCATGTTATCCAAGACTGAAACTGAACATCCCATAACAAGTAAATCTGCTGTTTGTTTACATTAGTTACCATATAAAAAATTATCATAATATGTTGGATAAGGTTGCAAAAAGGTTTCTATATTATATCAATATTTGAACATTTAATTATAATTTTAAACATTTTTATATATTTGATCATATTAAAAATACTATTTTGTGTAAATTCACACACTTAATTAATTGAAACTATGTATATTTAAAAACATAATAGGGATTTTTCCATTTTAAATATCTGATAAACCATCTGATAATTATTTTCCACAACGATGCTTGTATGCATGCTGTATCTGTAATCTCGTAAATGTAATTATCATGTTAGATGTTCAATAGTCATGCCATACTAGTGTCATTATCAGGTCTACTTGATTTTATCTGTTATACTATAGATACGTGACATTACTGACTAAATATTTTGTAAAATAATGCCAAAATATTTATTTTTCCATGATACATTACAGTGGCCATATAGATAATTTCGTTATAAATTACTAATTAACTGAAAAAATTGGATTAATGGAGTTATTGTTTATGTGCGTGTTTAATAGCGACGGATTGACAGAATCGGTTACAAACGTCAAACATATGTGGTCAAGTAAACAGTAATAAACAAATGGCTTGACATACTACTAATCGACCATCGGGTGAACAGAAAATATTCTAATAAAATATGTGTCATTACCTTTTAGCTGATCCATTCAAGCAATTACAATTTTCAACTGTAAACTTGTGAAACCTGTGCAGTCAGGTATTATTACATACTGGTTCCTTTTCACCACATACAAGCCCTGAAAAAACGCTTTAGAAGAATCTTAAGAAAAACGCAAGAAATTTAAAACAACATTTGGACATTTTTCCAACAAAAAGATAAGTGGAATATCCAGACATTTTTTATATATGTAACGAGCAGTTGTTACTTTACATTGCGGTTGATATATTCTACTTTGGTGCATATACATTGACATTGGTGCTTATTGAATGTTTACTTTTACGACTGAACGTGCATCATTTTCATTGTCTTAAATAGATGAATATAGTGATTTCTACTTACACAAATAGTACACAAAAGAACAAACATAGAAATGGCGTTTTAACCGCATGTGTAAATCTGAGTAGGGGTTAGAAAGCATTAGAGGACAATTTTATTGTTATGAATGTTAATCATTAACAAATATATATTTTAATATTCAAACCTAATTCAACAGTTAGTTTAAGAAATTGAATACGGAAACTTGCCCGTTCTTGTTTTAATTGAGAATGACACTGTGGGTGAATAGTGCTGCATTATATGTAAATTACTTTTATGTAAAATAAATGTCGAAGAGGTTCCTTGCAATAGCAAGAATTTTAAAACCTTGAATCAATGTGATGATTCATATGTATCATTTTGATTTTCTTGTAACTGGAAACGCGGAGAGCTGAACTTTCTCGATTAACACTACTGTAAGTTAATATGTTAACTGAATTGTTCATCTTTCATCTTTGTTATATGTTTTGTTGTAATTCTTCGGAATATAACAACGTTGGCATGGAAAAAATAAACATGATTTTCTTGATTATATCAGTGATTTTTTTGTTTTTCGTCCATATTTTAAAGTGTTATACTGGAATGCTCTTAATGTTGCGTTCCAATTTCAAACTTACGTCTTGGATGAGGTCTTCTTACAAAGAGAAATGGTTTGCTGTCTCTATTTGATATATATCATATTCATTTGTGACCTGTTTCAATTTGCAATCATGCGGGAAGTTGGAAGGTTGAGGCCTCATTAACCGGTTTAACCACACCGCCTTGTTCCGTGCTGGGTGACCGCCTAAGTCGGTCCGCATGGAGTAATAGTCTTGAGGATTGTTGTGATGTCTATTTAATTCCTTACATTCCAGTGCTTAATTATTTGATGCAGTTATTGTTTGTTTGTGAATGTCTCTCGTTCTGTTGATTCCACTCTTACCGTTTATTACTTCTGCTGGTGTCCAAGCCTCAAAATAAATTTATCACAGAACCATTTTGCTCCTGAAGACAAGTTATACTGAGCCTTTCTATAAAAAAAACCAATCTGTGTGTGTGTGACATTTTGTCATTTTTCTCTCGGTACAATATCGCGTTTTCAGTCATATTTCTCTTCTAGTTTTTAGAATAGAGCTCGTGATGTTTCCTTTTTAAGTTAATAATTGTATTTGTGTTCTGTGTACACGTTTTGCTTTTATTTGCCCATGACATGGACTTACTACTTTATAGACCAAAGCGGATCTGGTTGTATACTTACCTATATATTTATTTTCTGGGACGAGGCATGCGTTGTGATAAAAGCTATCCAAAGGAATACGTTGAACATTCCTACAACTAAATATCTGACTTGACCATTTTTGTGATGTTAGTGGATGGACTCAACCTTTGTTCCTTCCTACCTCCTTTTTATACTCCGGTTGACTTTTATGTCCGAGTATTGTCTATTCGAAATTCATTTTATCTTGAACGCCCGTCGATTGCGATTAATTTGTAGATATGTCGTGAATCTTGGACAAGGTTTTCTCACACAAGGAACTGGTTTTTCGTCTCTTTCAAATGATGATATGTTAAACTTTATATGTTTCATTTTTCGTCCCGTGTTCTGTCACTGGTGTACATCAAGCACCGAACAAAACATATGTATGGCCAGTGTAAATCATTTATATATGTATATGTATATTTTTGAACTTTTCTTCAAGTTTGTCAATTATTTGTTTCTACATGATTCATGTATGTACCGTATGACTGGTGTGTCGATCAGTGTGTTTTGTTTAACATTTAAGCAGTATATGCTTTTTTTGTTCCCCAGTTAAATGAGAGCATACTATATATTTATATATAATTATATACATTGTATATCTTTTAAACTACGAAAACTAACTGTCTATATATATGCCACGGAGTAATGGCTCTTTCATCTTATAAATATCATATTTATCGGAGGCATGTTTCAGATTGCATTTTTGTAATCTGACACAAATTAGAACAACAACGACAGAGCAGCCCACATACCCGAAACATTGTCGTAGAACTAAACCGCTGTAAATAAAAAAATACCTAAATAAAGGTAAAACAAAGTTTGTGTACATGTGAGAGCACCTTCGTCGAGATTCCAGGTACCAATCGATCGTCATTAACGGACGCTAAAGCGTAAATAAGTTAAGAAGAACCAACATCTTGTTAAACAAAGGTTGGTGAGCAACAAAAAGGGGTAAAAAAGCCTAATGGTTATATGCGGGTGACACATGTGTAGCAGGAAACGCATACCATATCGCGAGCACCTGGTTTGGCTTCTAGATATTTCATAGAAGTTCGTGATGTTTCTTTTTTTAGTTAACAAATGTATACTTAGTTATTTTTACTGTGTGCGTCTCGCGTTTTCCTTTTGTTGCCCATGTCCATACGTCTTTAGAATATCGTGTTTTTCGAATTTAAATGGTCCACAACTTATTTGTACGTGCAGTCAAAATATGAGTTTCAAGATTTGTATATGCTTACATATGCCATCTAACACAGTTCAGAATAAGAATAGAGCACCTTACTTACCTCATAATGTCATATTAGAACTATGGAAAATTGAACACATGATTCCAATAAACTGTTAATAGAATATTACAAGACCTGGTTCACACGTGTCACGGTTGCAGAGAATGTTCTCTGTTGTGGTCGGCATTTTTCCAATATTGCAGTCTGGACAATTTCACGAACTATTTGCAGTTTATGTTTGAAAATTACTTATCACTGCATTGCCGTTTTTCTTGTGTCTTAATTGTTTATTTTCTTTTGGATTGTCAATTATACACACTTAAGCGTTATCAAGTAGCTGAATGTGGTGACATTGTCATTTTTTATACCTTAACATGATGGTTAAGTGGCTACTGTTGGGCCTTTTGCCCTTGTTTTGATCATGATGGTAGTTAAAGACCTGATTTTCACTATTTTGGAGTTTATACACCCCTTTTGGCTTCGTAGCTTTGATGGTTTATCGATGTCTTGTTTATTATAAAATAATAAATTCATTTGATCTTGAGGGTACATGTATGACCTTTGATTCGTAGCTAAACCTGGAATCTGGGACGAGGTTCTCTCACACAGAGTATTGATCCTTACCTTTTAGATCTATTGATGCTGTGCCATGTAGCAACCGTTAATGTAACAACAACCGTTAGTGTAACACTATTTTAAATTGTGACACTAACGGTTTTTAAAAAAAATGTTATACTAACGGTTGCGACTGCAACTCTTAGTGTAACATTTTTTTAATTGTTACACTAACGCTTGTTGTTACACTAACGGTTGCTACAGTGTCAGTTTCTTCTATACGTATCATATTTGTGTTTTGTGATATTGTATTGTTAGCTCTCTTGACCATGGTGGCAAGTTGGACATGGTTTTAATTAACGTTTAACGACTATCAAATCATTGCTTTACATATCTTTATTCAAAAGACTATTGGAAAAATTACATAAGACCTGTCTATAATTAAAAGCACATAATACTCATCATTTTTAGCATCAATATATACACACATGCATGTGAGTTGCAAAGAAGTTTAACAGAAGTCCTAAAACATTAATGTGTTCTGTAGAGTGCTATCATAATCAGGGCCATATGGCTTTCTCGGCAAAAAGCACAGCAACACGCTCCTGTCACAGTATATGAAATCTAAATCGCTATGATGAACACACCAGACATATATATATATAAAGTAGAAGTGTACCGAAAGTTTTGAAGATTGTATGCACTTCTCTGTCATTATATATGTCTACACAACCGGGCCTGACATGCATCATCTGAAAAATAATCAAAATAATGCTTAGAAAAATGGAGAAGAACACAAATAACGTAAAGACGAGACCACGAGGATTGCTTTGCTTCTGACATATCCTCTTAATATCATGTTACTTGTTGAATTTGTTTACAGTTATATCAAGGAATATAAACTCTGCAACCATAATATGATGCGTACTAACATGATATTGGGTTTTGTTTATACATTTGTAACAAGGTAAATCATACATTTTATCAACGCAAATATCTGCACCCATTAGACAATTGGGGAACCTGTTATTTGAAATTGGAAGGGCAAAGACACTTGTTATATGAACATTCTATTTTTAGACTAAAAGTGGTGGCGAAATTACACATAGGATCAACATATCAAAATATATCGATAAAGATATTGCAAACAAAATAACTTTCCCAACCCAAAGCAAAAAAGGGTGGAAATGCACGTGACATGCTGTATTTATCCTGGACTATTTGTGTGGTATACTTGTATACAAAACTGCTATTGATTGGTTTTGTTTTAATGTCTTGGTAGTTTAATACTTACCATTCCCCTCATTTTCCCATGGTTTCCCTCTGCTCTTTCTATTTCATGAATTACGGGGAAATAAACGAACCCGTTCACTCACAACAGGATAAACAAAAATTGTCGTCTGTCACTTGGATAAAAATCAAAGATGTCGTATGTCGATCAGAACAAGATAAAAGGTGTCTTCTGTCGTTCAATGAAACATGGAAATGTATGATTAAATCATTTATTGTTACCAATCTTAGTACATTATATGCAGTATTATAACCATAGAACAAATTCCCTAGAGCAACAAAAAATACGCAAATCTGAAGATAGACATAGCAAGTTAGTGTTTTCTCCTACAATTGCTACGATTTCTGTGCGATGATGAAATAAATAAAAAGCGGCATTTTATCGGCACAGAAACGACATGAAATCGACAGGAGAGAGTTCTTTAACCTACGTAACCATGAAGAAATATCGATTGGCAAACCTTGAATCGACCTTGACCTTGTCATACAGAGAGCAAACAAAATCGTGCGCTTTTAAACATCTGGAGACTCACGATTATAACACTATAAACGGGGTGATTTGCCTCAACAAGCACCTGTTATGGCAAACGATTTGCTAGAATTGATTATTCAATAAAAATTGCTGAAATTACACGGCTGGTCGAACTGTAAATGTTGTACTACTTGAGCGTTCTTGAGTTGTGCTGTGGTGTGTATTGATTGTGTCAGCGTATCGTGTGTGTGATGTTTAGACATAAACCAGATCGTGCTTTTAAAAAAATCATGGGATTCAGCAGGGCGAACAAAATATTACAAATATCAAACATTGAATAGAGTCGATAATTTTAGTTTATACTTATTAATATTGATTTAACAGTGAAACTTACTTCGAAATATTTTCTTCTTGTTTTAAAATTCTCTCTCTCTCTCTCTCTCTGCCGCAGATACACGGTGTTTTATTTGTAGGCGTTACATTATGCGTACAATGTAATATTATTTTGGTTATAAATGACGCATTCTGTATATCTGGTATGTCAATCAGATTACCATGGTATCCATGTTTCCTAAAACAGCATATTCGATCTAATTGTATCATTAACAATACATCTGCCAGTGTATTTTTAGTTTTAATGACGTGGTGCATATATATTTAGCTGTATTTTCACACACGAACAAATCTCGTAATGAATACAGGCATGCACTTGTATAATCATTGGCTTCATAGAGAGAATAATAGAAATACTAGAGTCTAGATGGTGAGTGATTGATTGAATTGAAACAACGATTGCACAGCTGCAAATTGAATCAGATAATAATTGGCTTCACTGCAAAAATGCAAATATTCCATTTGAAAATTCCATTTGAACTTCCTTGTTAGTTATAGCTAATCGTTAATATCAATTCCATCAAAAGAATATTCTTATAAATAGGACATGTTAGTAGCATTATCTATTGGTTGTTACATATATATATATGCATTTATCCCAGGGGTATGTGTGTCCAACTTCACGTGGGGTTCTATAGAAATGTAATTATATTTAACATTTAAGGAAAACGTTCATGGGTATTGTTCGCATAATAATACGACAGTTACATTTCACATGCTAATTCAGTAAGAAACAGATGAAATACAGGTAAATGTTTTAAAAGCACGGTATTTTTTCCAAACGCATTCATTTTACTTTTTATTTTAATCTGTTTATTTATATTTAAGGCATTTATTTGAACACAACAGTGCGTTGAATGTGTATATATATAGCTTCATCATTTACTGCCATATTATACCATGGATTATTATGTAGATCTATATATATATTTGTTTTGTAATGAATTGTAATGGAGAACACCGATGGAAAATTAGTTTTCTGAATAAAATATCTGTATCTGTTACAGCGAGTATAACAAAACAAATGTTGCCTCGCGTTCTTTCTCCTCAAGTTTCATGCCAAAAGTTTAGGTACCTTTAGTGGTTACTCTCTTTTTTGACGAGTCACTGGGTCCGTACAATTTTTCTGCGCTATTGTATATAGTTGAATCGCCCTTATTTTAATTGCCGTTATTTCAATGACCGTCTTCTGTTGCATTACTACCTCTACCACTGACATAGTATCGCCGTTGCTCCTTTCTGTCACCGGTCGCATAACGTATTGGGAAAATATCTTAAAAAATACCTTCCGGTCCTCTTGACCTGTACTTTGTTTGTGTGTATTTTTGAAACTTTGTCTCGTCCATTATTTTTATACATTTATAATATGTTATGTCTGATGCGCGTAACATTTCTTCGATGCAGTAAATATCAATAGTATAATCCTATTCAAAACTATATGATATTTTATTTTTATATCGTTATCACTATCACTTGTGAATTATAGTTCTCATCTTATATGTGTATCTCTGTTTTCATTTATGTTTGTTTATTGGCAAGAAATATAGCATGACGACTTTTAACAAGATATATAGCATGACGACTTATAACTATCATATATAGACACTGGTAATTATACTTGATGTTTTAACATTTGCCAAATTCACTTATCTCATTTTCTTTCTAATTTTCTTTTTCTCTTTGCGGTAGGCGGATAAAAAGTATCCTTAAAATGCAAAATAAGTGTACTACAAATATGCCGCCATTTCACTGTAATTACATCATTTTATGTCGACTTTTTGCGTCATCCTTTAAATAACTGAGTTAAATCTTGCTATTTCGGTGCGATTTACATCAATGACATAACATGCCATTATAATGAAGCCCTGCCAATGTACTAATAGACGGCTCTGGTCGGATGAGAATATCTTATGAGCTTCCGATAACATAATGACAGTATCAGATTACAAAGCAAATTAAATGTCAAAGTTTTAAAGTACATCCTTTATGGAGACGGAAGCTATCACTGGTGGGTTTTTATTGATTTGAAAACGATCGTGAAAATAAAAACATTTTACTCGGAAAAAATTAATGTCATTTTCTCATAAAAGCTCTTAGTCCAGCGTTGCCTGTACGACGATTTGGTTGAATTTAAAATAGACTTTTAGGGGAACTAACAACATTTAATTTCAGAAAAAGCGCTTATATTTAACTTGTGTTAAAAAAAAGACAACACAGTTAACAGTTTTAAAATTACAATGATAAAACACATAAATCAGTGTTAACAAATGTATCTCAAAGCATTGCGCGAGGTCCGTAATTGAATTTACCCAACATTTCAATCTCACTTACTTGCTTTACTGCATGTTTTCTTGCGTTTAGATATATTTCGAGTTATGGCGCTTAACATCCTGGTGTGCGTAAAATATACCGATGTCAATTCCATGAGCACGGTAAGCTGTGCCACAGTTGCATGGGTTTTTTCTCCTAACAATGATGTTTTGTTTTTAAGATATCTTGTCTGTCACGATAAAACCATTATAAAAATCGATATGACATTAAAGCCCAGTTAAACTTTTAATCTCTTGATTGAATTTCTTCACGTGTCGCTTCTTTATTGATAAGAAACACATGTCATAGTATTACGTTTTTCTCGCTTTTTTGAGTTTAATTTTTCTTTCCCTTTTTGATATTCATACAATGACCTTGGTGCACAATTTTCATAATTTTTTTCTTTTGTTTTCTTGTCTGAATTGTTTTGCCATTTAGTTGTTCTGTTATTATTTATGTTTAACTATGTACTTCGTTTATCTATGTATCTTGTGCGTATTTTTGTGTATAATGATAAGCTTGTAGCTTAAGGTAATAAATAATTGAAAATTCCGTTTGCTCTCATGAGTTTAATGATTGGTGATTAACTTGGGATGTATCGTTACTGATCTTACACGCACGTCTTCTTGGGATGTATCGTTACTGGTCTTACACGTCATGTCTTCTTGGGATGTATCGTTACTGGTCTTACACGTCATGTCTTATTGGGATGTATCGTTACTGGTCTTACACGGCATGTCTTCTTGGGATGTATCGTTACTGGTCTTACACGTCATGTCTTCTTGGGATGTCTCGTTACTGGTCTTACACGTCATGTCTTCTTGGGATGTATCGTTACTGGTCTTACACGTCATGTCTTCTTGGGATGTATCGTTACTGGTCCTACACGTCATGTCTTTTTGGGGTGTATGGTTACTGGTCTTACACGTCATGTCTTCTTGGGATGTATCGTTACTGGTCTTACACGTCATGTCTTCTGTATGTTTCATTGTATTTAACGTGTTTTTCTTAATGTTCCATGACAATATATAAACAGGAGGAAGAGAGCATACTTACTTTTGTTATAGGGGCAGAGGTTAATGTGCACACAAGGGTTAATCTTATTTAAAATCTGGGAGCATGAGCAAGAATTTTCGTTAAGACGTGACTTACTCGTGTTAATTTCGCTATTCATTTGCTACAAAGTGAACGAATCGCAAACAAATATACATAAAGCGAACATAACTATTTTAAATGTGATATCTTATCTTGGTGAAAGATCTTCCGCTGAGAGAAGTCAGACATCAAATAGTGCATGACGTATTTATCCTTTGAAAGTTCTGAATTGTACAACTTTGATTTGATAAAACGGATATATCAGAAATTACTTTTACCCAATTACACGTGAATGTTTTGATGATGAAAAAGAAGCACTTACAATTTTAAGTATAATATTACATATTCTTACATCGGACAGTGTTAACTAACAGAAGTCAGAGGTAGTGCGTTCGCTTCGTGCTGGTAGGCTGGTGCTAGAATCCCAGGCGGGGTTCGAATTTAGGCGACGTCAAAACCTAAGACGATAAAATAAGGCAATCTTCTCGCTCCCTGCTAAGCGCTCAGCATTTCTGGGTAGGAGGAGGACTGGTTGGCTAGGTGTCATGATAATGTGACCGAGTGAAGCATTATGTCAATATGCTGCGGCGTGATATTTTTGTGAGACAGCACTATAAAGTCGCCATGAGTGCGCACTGTTACACGCAGACACCGTCTCGATATGACCTATATATGAATTGAAGGGACGTTAAATCCCAATAAAACAAATAAATAAAGTTAACGAACACAATATTCCTTCAATAGTTCTCTATAATAATCATATCATCTGACCAATACACATTAAATTCAGTTCTTTTTTTTACCTGTAGATTAAACTTGTATTTTTGCACCTGTGTTGAAAATCATATAAAGATATGAGGAAAAACAATACCTATGACATAAAAACCGAAAGTAGAACCACAAAGAAACCGCACATAGTACATATTATAGAGATAAACCGTGTGAAATCTATGAGTTTTATTACATTCGTATTGATTTTTTATGATGGCACACCCTGATATAAAAAAAAATGTTACTTATTAAATAAGAAAATAAAACATTTGAAAATCATTTAATGAACTTTGAGGCAAGCAGAAACCACTACAAACAGTAATGGCCATTAATACACTTTATGGATGAAATTGTAAGTAAGGAAACAATGATAATATAGAAGTGATCACATGGATTCAAGGCGGGGCAAATATGATGTAATTATATATATATATATATGATTATCCGAGTAGAATAAAAAAGAAATATAAACAATAGTACATGTATATATATTCTATATTACGGATAATCCCCATGAACCAGTTATGTGAGATAAAGGGTATGCATGTGAAGTACCTGATTTGACTTCTAAGTACAACATATTTACACTCTTCTTGAGTATCTGATTTTACTTCTAAGTACAACATATTTACACTCGTCTTGAGTACCTGATTTTACTTCTAAGTACAACATATTTACACTCTTCTTGAGTACCTGATTTTACTTCTAAGTACA
>JAUMGZ010091670.1:0-17960 GCA_032359645.1 Pododesmus macrochisma
TTCGTTCGTTCGTTCGTTCGTTCGTTCGTTCGTTCGTTCGTTCGTTCGTTCGTTCGTCCGTCCGTCCGTCCGTCCGTTCGTCCGTTCGTTCGCTAGCTTGTTTGTTTCAATAAAGTGAAGCATCACGTTAACGTATGTGCTGAAATAAACCCGGGGGGATCAGAATAACAGAGCAGGAAAAAACAGCAGCAGAAACATGAAGAAACATGGATAAAACAGAGAGATAATTGCCATACTGTCTGCTCTCTTTGAGTGAAGTTCCTACTATTTTCTGGGTTTTTTTTTGTCGTTTTCTCTTCCATTCCACTTTTTCTACTGTACATCACACATGTTGATTACAGTACATGATTGACTCCAAATTAAATTACCGGCAAAAAGAAAAATGCCAATATTTAATTTTTTTTAAAATGCATCTACACAATCTTATGAATTTTAAGAAAGCAGTCTTCAAATTGTGTAAACAGAAAAAAATGCACCCGTTTTCTTTCTATTCCGCGGTTTGCTTTTCTAGTTAATTAGGACTTACTTCATCGTGACAAAAGACAAGAAAATACAAACGGTATCAAAGGAAGAGCTGTGGCGTCAGGCAACATACTGTCTGTATTTTCAACATTTAACTGCGTAAACAGAAACGCCAACTGAATGTCCACATAACCGGACATTTTATATTATATTTATTTAGATAAATCTGATATGCTTAATGAGATCTTATCACAAAGGACTTATGAAAACTGCGAGTAAACCTCTTTGTCCAGAAATGGACATTAGCAATGGGCGAATCACAATTCTTTTCTGTTCGCTATTAATTTAACAAAAAATATTGACGTTTGGGTCATTCATTGGTCAAATGGCTTTAGAAATTAAATCGACCGTTAGCTGCGAACTGGACATCAGAGAGAATGTGTTTTGTCCGACAGATGTTTTCTCGGCCAAGCGTGACAGTTGCGGATACTGGACAGCACAAATTAATGGGATTTTGTAGGCTTGGTGTAGCGCTGGTAAAAGAGCTTTTGTCTCACATTTGCATAATGTTCCAGAAACTCTTACAAAGGTTGAGTCACGTAGTCGCCAGGATTCTTCTGGTCCGCAATCCAGTATTTATTTTTGAAAGTTTAAACAATGAACATCATTGATATGTAAGTGGTCTGTTAGAATGCCGAGTATTTATTTTTGAAAGATTAGATAACGAAATTCGTTGATATGTAAATAGTTTGTTTGAATTCAGAAACGCTATTTAATTGGTACATATCACGCTGATTTGTGTAAATACGAGGTTATACAATTCTTATGTTATACACAAATACAACTCGTTTGTATAATTGTTAGTATACAATCAGGTTGATTACAAAATTAACTGACGAGGATAGTGAAAATCGATCGGGAATCGTCATCCCACGATAGGGTTGAATGGTGTTCTCTGTCAAAGTGCGTTGCCCTCTCTCTCCGTCACAGGACATTTGTAGCACTAACGCGATATTGTTTGGTTACGAATTTAAATTAATTAAAAGATCGCTAATAAAATGCGACATTACGAGAATGTTAATGTAAGAACAGGGCTCGAGACAATGATGTTTCCAATTTGACGGCAGTGCGCCAAAACAAAGATGTCTTTGCGTCCCATCACTTCTGAAGACTTAGAATTCTCCAATTACCGAACATTACATACAAACACACACCTTTAACCAATCTCCTCATTATAAACGTTTTTACGCGAAATTAATTGGGAATTATGTGAAGTGTTAGTACAGAATAAAACATAAAAGATTAAAGCATCGCAATACAATTGGCACCAGCTGGCGTCGTCACTACTGAGGGCAGTCAACGTTTTAAGTCACGTGGGTGTTCGCGCCGTTGAATAACGGCATGTTCTCATATTACACGAGATGTTCTTGAGTTGCGACCCTCTTGAAAATCCCTCTATCAGATGGTCCCCTCTCGACGATCCGGGCGTACCTTCTCGTGATCGTAAATCACTACTAGGGTGGCTATCGAATGTTTTATACTGTTTCTAATCAATTTTATTTTCATATTTTTAAGATTCACAGACGACGTTACATTAAAACCGCGTGCGTCGCACGTGCCGAAAGTTGCAACATGCACGCGAGCTGCCAAAAGTTCAAAAGTTCATTACAACCGTTTATCTATTCATTAAGATAATCGAAACATATTGGTCAGAGGAACAAAAAAATAACTTCTTTAGCTAAAACGAGAGCACGTACATGTTAGCCGGGCTAATGTTTATTCAATAATTTCTTGGGAATTTAATTGTGGGAGCTGAAACAGTCATTTGTGGCCGCACACTTATCAATGCAAAATACATAAACCATTCTGTCATTGTGCAATTAGTGTCAAAATGAAAGAGTAATCTAAAAACTTAATGTTATGAACTCCCAGTTTTAAGATAACATTCTGGAGCGGTAAATCTTTACATCATGATGTATCTGGTGATAGCAATGTTGAAACAGATTATGTAAAACAAAATTGCTTGAATTTTACATTTCGATTTTTCAAACATAAATCTAAGTACATGCGTGTGACTTACACAAGCGTGTGTGATTGATACTTTTACTTTTGTAGTTCAAGATGCTGATTGCAAAGATGCACACAAGATCGTATCCTAAATTCGAAAAAATGTATTACCGAGCTGGCGTTTAATGCTATCAATAACGAAAATAATGTTCTCGTTTGTTCTTAGTAAGTAAACAATCGTTCATTAATAAGAAGAAATTAGATACGATTTATGTAATAATTTACAAAGCTTTGTTGTTGTTGTTGTTGTTGTTGTTGTTGTTGTTGTTGTTGTTGTTGTTGTTGTTGTTGTTGTTGCTGCTGCATGCTGCTGCTTTCGTCGTCGTCGTCGTCGTCGTCGTCGTCGCCGTCGTTGTAATTGTTATCGTTGTCTGTTTTGTAGATTTTGTTTTTGTTGTTGTTGTTGATGATGATGATGAGACGACGATGATGTTACCCTTACCCTAACCCTAACATGACGACGACGACGACGACGACGATGATGATGATGATGATGATGATGATGATGATATCGCTCAATGTTTGTGAAGTTGTTGTCGACGCGATTTGTAATAATGTTCGCTTTGAGAATTTTTGTTTGTTTATGTTGTGGGGTTTAACGTCCTTTCAACACATGTCTGGTAACGGTGACTGCTTGTGACAGTGCACACTGATGGTGACTTGATAGTGCTGTCCCACTACAATATCACGCCATGGGCACATTGACATGATACTTCACTCGGTCACATTATCCTAACACCTAGCCTACCAGTCGTTCTCTACTCAAGATTGTTGAGGTTATTTTTCCAAACAGCCCTCTTTTACATTAACAACCTTTGGTTATCTATGTTTGCCTATTCTAAATTTATTTTCCCCTAAACCAATGGACCAATTTTAAACAAACTCGATGAGACACGCCCTTTATGTTGATGATTAGATCCGTGTGTGTGTTTGTGTGTGTGTGTGCGCGTTCGTCCGGGTGTGTGACCATTTAGCATTCAAACTGTGAAATCAATGGTCCTCTTGATACTAACATTTGAATGACGTGTTTTTGGTTTGAAAATAGAATAAGAATGGCTTTAAAATTGATGTATGTTTGTGGTTTCCATGCAAATTTGTTACTTTTAACTTTTAAAACAAAATTCATGACGTCATTCCAATATAAATTTAATTAGATATAACAGGTTACGCTAACTTTCTATCACCTATCGTAGTCCGGTGGTATTATCGTTAACCGTTTTTTGCCTATCCATACATCAACACTGATACATTCCGTACATCATATAAATAATTAGGGTGTAACAATAAGTTAAATCATCAGATTACAAAGCACTTGCACCAGAAATCTCTAATTGATTGTAACGTTTACCTTCTATTTATACTCATATCAAACTCATTAACAGATACGACATGGCATTGAGTTCCTGTTTTACTCGTTAATGTATATAAGTTTTATATTACAACACTAATTTTGTCAAGATTCCAATCTAATTAAAATAAGACCTTTCAAAATTGCTTCGTAAACTCCGCTAGGTCATGGATTCGTCCATTGAGCTTAATTTTTCTGGGTTATTCTTCTCGTCGTCGTCGTCGTCGTCGTTGTTGTTGTTGTTGTTGTTGTTGTTGTTGTTGTTGTTGTTGTTGTCGTTGTTTATTTTCTGTTTTTCTGTTGTTATGTTTTAATTGTTTTTCAATATAATATAGCGGATTTTACGAAGCGATTTTGAAAAGTCTGATTTTTATTAGATTGCTTGTTTTTTTTCCTTTCTTTTTTCTTTCGGTGTTTCGTAATTTGGGTAAGATCCCGGAAAGAAATTAAATAACCTTTTAAATTAAATGAAATAAATAGAATAAAGATTAGAATAATAATAATGATAAAAAGAAAAATTCAAAAAGAAAGATTTTCTCTTCACGGTTGTGTATGTGATGCAAAATTAGGCACATCCACAGAGCTAGCGGGAAAATTCCTAAATCTTCATGTTTATAAGCAGTTATTATATAAAATTCTTTTTATTAGGTCTTTGGGGATTCAGTTTTCCTTTATCCTTTCTTAAAATACACTAATTCTTCCGCAGAAAGAACGTGTTTACCTGTACCTAATCGATAACAAAGCACCTTGCATTTCCGGTAAGCAGCGCCGCGTAGCGACTGTTTATTATGCAAATGAGCGGGATCCATATTTGGGTGACCTCGTAGTGGTCTTGGTCTTCCATTGTATGTCAGTGAGTCGGAATGGCGGACGGTTAGAGAGTTTGTAGTGTTTCTCAGGTGTTTTCTTTGGATTTTGTTGTTAAATGTTGGAATTATGTATCAGAGGTGTAAGTTGAAGACTCATTTTTATCGGTAATTGGAATTTAAACGTCCAAGATGAGCCGTTTTGACGGTAGAATGTGGATTACGGATCGCCTTGTGGCTGTTTGGATGTTTACAACTCTGCTGTTTTGTATGGTCTCTCAAATAAAAGGTAAGACTTTATAGAACTTTTAAAAACTTTTAAACTTTACTTTGAGATTATTATGTTAATCTACCCCACACATCTTCTGTTGATATCATGGATATAGTCTACACCGTGGTAAAAGAATTGTCATGGCCTCCGAGACACCGTGCATATTTGTCTTCACCCCATGCCGATTTTTGAATGCTCCGTTCTCGTAAACCGTCGTAAAGTTAGGGGGTACACTCAATCACTTTAAAATTTTGACAAGTTGACACTGTACAAGAAGCGACCTTCTTGTTTCTCTATAACCAAGAATTTTAAATACAATGTTATACAGTCGCCGCTTTTTACCTGTACGACGTTTAGGTATGTTCCCGAAATTACTAGCTCCACATGCATGGGAACGTGCCAACAAATAATTTAATTTATAAAATAAATCTATTTTGTGTGTTACATCCTACATTTTAAAGTGATTCATTGTTTTTGATGAAATGACATCACCATTAGCGTAGCCTGATTTTTAAACTAAGTTAAGTAGTAAAAGTAACAAATTTTAAGAACATTTATATACATTGTTCCTTATATAACATACATTGTTGCTGACATTGACCCATATTTTGTGTAATTTTGATATTTTGTTGCTCCCTTTGTTCTACTGTATTATTTGTTACAGTTTAAAACAATGTTATAATGAAAACATCTGCATGGATGTACAATGATTAAAAACAAATGAATGCATGTGGTTTAAATATAATCAAAGAAACTTGAATGTACATATTTATACACATATGTGGAAATAATAAATGCCTACATTAGGAATTAAATGGTCAAGAATGAAGTTATTCTATATTAAATGCACTTATGTATATACTATATTCACAGACCTCAAACATTGCTATGCTATATTGAAACTCTAGATCATCTAGTGTGTGTGATGAATCATCTTCATGTAGATCTGTATGTTTTATTTGGTTATGATAAAAGTTTTGATTATGACAAAAAATTATGAACTGTTTTATTTTTATTTAGAAAATTCATGATTTGTTTAATTTACATACAGTAGAATCAGAAATATTCGTTGGGCTAAAATTTCATTGTTTTGAAGATAAAGTGTTTTTTGTTGAAAATACTTAAGGTGTTCTTTTTAGAAGGTATGTGAAAAACTTAAGGTGTTCTTTTTAGAAGGTACATGTATGTGAAAAATTTCGTCATGGTTTTAATTTTGTCAAATTTTTACAACAATTCTTTTGAAAATAAACAAAATAAAAACCATTACAAAATTTTCTGATTCTACAGTACATATAAGCATTTGTACCATTGATTGAAAAGGGATTTTAACAAAAATTCTTCAGGTGTTTACTTTACTGTGGATAGAAAAGTCAGTTAAGTGTGTAAATGCAGGGTTGAAATATATTGATGTTCTTGACCATCAAACCTTTTTGAATTACAAATTCTCATTTCATGCTTGTTTTCTTTAAAAATGGTTTAATTAATTTTTTTTAAGTACCCAATATTGCACGTTAATTGACAATGAAATAAATGATACTAGGATATAGTTACTGGATATACATGTAGTTAATTGGATTGGTAATTTGGTAGTACATGCTATGCATAGTTGCCAACTCTAAATCCCCCTATTAAGGAGGGAGTCTCCCTATTTTTGACACACAATTTTCACTTGTGACATATCAGTATAATTCCTAAACCTTGTTTATTAATTTACTTTACCTTAGTGTATTGCACAGAACTGCTAAAACGAGGCAGTTTGCATTACTATGTTGTCATATAGGGCATTGTATATAGATATTAAAGACATTTCAACATTTTGCTACGCATTTTCTCCCCTTCCCCCATGAACATTTCAAAATGTTGGCAAGTATGATTATGAACTATCTTAATTCAAACTAACTGTTCATATTGAAATATCTTGACATTGATAATATTAACACATGCATAAACACGAACGTATGATGCACAACATAAAATCCTTCTGGTAGAGAACTTATGATAATCATAACAGAATCGTACTACCAGGCATTTAGCCTTTGTTAACCCGACACTTATCATTTTACCGAGAGAAATTTCTTATCTTCGAAAAATAATAAAAGTTCTTGCAAAAGCGATTTCTGGAGTAGACATCGTGGCTACCGCCAGGCTTCAGCCATTGTGTAGACCCATCAGACATGCAGTACATCTTTAAGTTGATTAGGATTCCGAAATTTGATTTATCAATTTCTGGTTTGCATGCATATATGCAGTGCAATTGACTGGTAACTCGTTTGATGCCTGCCTATCATATACAGTGTGGGTGCGTAGATGTGAAGTGGATGTAATGTTTATCGACATTGCTCGTATCTCGGTCATGTGAATAGATTTCAATCTTTAACATGTTCTAATATCCTCACCATTTGTTCTAATATCCTCACCATTTGTTCTAATATCCTCGCCATTTGTTCTCATATCACACAAAGTTGTAATAATTAGAATATGGTTCTATTGGATTAGAAAGTTTTTTGATGACAGGCACATAAACTGGAAGTCTGTTTTACCGGTATGTTCTGATATCATACTTCAGTTCTAATCCGATAGAGATGTTCTAATGCAATAAAACCATGTTCTAATTATTAGAATTTTCTGTGGCATTAGAACAAATGGTGAGGGTATATGTATAAAACATTTTAGACTACCAGTGATACCAAGTATATATATAGCGTTCCAACATCTTAAAATTGATGTCTTTAACATGTACATTGTATGTAATAAATTTATTGTGGACTGTACATGTTAATTTTAATAAAAGGAAGATATGTGTAAGTGATGCAAGTACAGTACACAAAATAGTCTATAACTTAACTCAATTAATCGTGTCAAGGTGTCTAGTGTGATATTTCAGTGAGAAAGCACAATAAAGTCACCACCAGTACATACTTTTACAATCATAAACAGGGCCGCGGTGGCCTAGTGGTTAAAGTCGCTGACTTGTAATCTTAAGAGCCTTTCAACTCCTATTTCGATTCCAGTCCGGGGCGTCCTAGTGTGAGAAAGTTGCCAGTGACTTGCCGTAGCTGGGTGGTTTACTCTGGGTACTCCAGTTTCCTCCACCAGTAAAACTGGCACGTCCGTAAATGACCTTAACTGTTGATCTTTAGACAATAAGCCCTCAATATAAACAAACAAACAATCATACACTGTTTGGAAATAATTCAGACATTTGTCAAAAGGGATTATAAACCCCAATAAAACAAACACAACAGTTTTTACTTTATTTTGTTATAATATTACGTATGTGTATGATATTGATGCTATGCACTTTCATGTGTACATGTAGTATATTAAAAAGCATGTAATTATAAGATTTCTAAATTCTACTGTACATGTATATATATATATATATATATATATATATATAACATATGTCTGTTAATCTTGGGAATACAAGTGATATTTGTACTGTATAAATATGCAAATATATATATGCATGCATGAAGAACTTTCATGTGTACATTTTCTTTAATTGAAGATGATACAAAAATGTGTTAGATAGAGCCAGAGATAATTTTCTTCTGTAGCTACTACACAATGTTTGTAGACCTTATCAGCTCATCCTAGAATAACACTGACTATAGCTAGATCTATGTACATGTATATAGAACTTGTCCTGCTACTTTGTAATACCAAGCAACTCTAATGGTTACATAATGAATTCATGAAGCTTTAGGAAGATTTCTATGTCCTGGTAGGATGTGGTTATGTAAGAAGCTTTAGGAAGACTTCTACATACATGTAGAATTATGTCAGAATTTCCACCATATGCCTGGTCTATTAATTCAACCATTCACTGAATCAGGAAATGGGTTAACTTAATTTGCTGGTCCTGGCCAGCTACATGTAGATATACATGTACTTTGCATTGCTTGTGACTGATCATGACCAGCTTGCATTTGTACACACAGAGTTAGATGCAAATGTACCTGAAGCTGACATGATCCCTGAGGGCCTGACTCACAGAAGACTATGACATTGTTGCCAACACTCCCTATTTAGGAGAGATCTAGCTCTAGAGCCTCCCCATTCTTTTATTCACACTCAATCTTCACTTTTGACGTCAGTATAATTCCTAATCTTGCTTACCATGATCAACTTAGTGTACTTACTGCTTAAATGAGGCAGTTTACACTACTATTTTGTCATATAGGGGATTGTATAAAAGTATTAAAGACATTTCAACATTTTGCAACGCATTTTCTCCCCATGAAAATTTCAAGGAGTTGGCAAGTACAAAATATGCTATGACTGTCTTTGCTTTGTCATTCTGATCAATTATGCTAAGTTGAAGGTGTACAAAACAATCATAAAATCCCGCAAACTAACTTAGGCAACACAGAATAACATTACATATCACATGCATTTACCAATCAAAGCTACATATATAGTTAAATAAATACCATATATATGTACATGTACCATAGTATATAAACATTGTACATCAAAGTTATGTTGTACCATTTTGTTACTTTTTACATGTTCATATGCATTCAATTTGACAGTACTTGGTAAATTTTAATGTCATGTTGAAAAGTCTGTTAAAATACTTATCACATAATTCAGATTATTAATACATCGAACATGTACATGTAAAGTAAAGTTAGTCACATCAAAGAGATATCAAAGATAGATAACTCTAACCTGAACAGGATCAAATGAGTCAAGCAAGAATTATTATGTAACAAGAAAATGCTGCAAGCAAAATTATGGTTTATTATGAATCAAAATATTATGTTTAGTTGATGAAAAATTAGTCAAGAATTTATCCCAAGGACATGTAGTATAAGTATACCTGTATATACATACAGTATATATATACTGTGATAATATTATGACAGCAATATACATACATGTACATGAACAGTATATATGTAATGTGGCCAAGACCAACTTGCGGCTTTTATCTTAGCCCTTAACAATACATTTTGCCTTAGTTGAGATCTTTGCCGAAATGTAGATTACAACTTGTTGACATGCATGTAAATTTGTTTGTTAAAATATATTTATTCATGTAAGCCTAAGCACTAAGACACACATACATTTATATGTATTCAACTCGTTCACCCCTAGATTATTACTGTAGACTGTAGACAGTAGTGCAATTCATTGTTTTGGAAGAGTCTTAAGACCAAAAGAAAAAATACTTGCATTTCTGCTGACCCTACCGACCCTAATTGTTACATGTAGCTATAGTGCCTACCCTAAAAGTTTTTATGCCATTTCCAGACAAGCACTGTTCAAGTCACAACCTATGTCTCTATATAATCTATGTAAAAACTTAAAGTAAAATAAAAAGATTTGTCTACCTACCTACCCTAATTGTTTTTGAAGCCATTATATATATAATTAGTGGAAACAGCTTATATTCATATTGCATGTTGTAGGAACAGTGTTTGAATTTTGGAGTCTGATGTCACTGAATGACAGTTTTCATGGCGACAGACTTGCAGTTAATAGCCAGAAGGCACCCCAGCATGATATTATAAGACCCTAGCACTTGATATGGCTTCATCTTGTTAAAATCTCAATTTCTAAAGCTATCTAACTCTTGTTTAACTGAAGCACCATGACAAATTCCCAGCACATCTCATTACAAAGCATTAATAATCTCACCAAACTTGTTATTCCAGATTCAATTTGTTCGTTATCTCTGTTTACGCAATGGAATTCATTGGGCTGCAAAATTGTCTCCTAAAAACTCCCTAATTTTAGAGATTTGTGTCGCTTATCAAGGCAGACAGGGGCTAACAAAGAAATGACTCAATCTCATTTTTGTCACTGTCCCTTGAGACAATTCCTTGTCATTTTGGGGCCAGAATAGGGAGGGAGGGATCTAATTTGATCCTGTGAATTCTATAGTGGATTATCACAATGTTAGATATTAACTATATTTGTGGATTTCTTGAAGTTTATTTTAAAGGCAGGCAGCCTCATTTTGCATTATTGAAGTTTATACTAATTAAAGGCAGATCATCTTTTGAATTATTGAAGTTTATACTAAAGGCAGATCATCTTTTGAATTATTGAAGTTTATACTAAAGGCAGATCATCTTCTGAATTATTGAAGTTTATACTAAAGGCAGATCATCTTTTGAATTATTGAAGTTTATACTAAAGGTAGCCTGCACTGATGCAGTGTACTATTGATATTAGGTGTGATTTATTTTAGGCTGCCTGCCCGTTGACCTGTAATTCTGTTTTATGTCATTCAACTGTACATAATGTTACAGCCTCAGAGATTTTAATTAAATTCAAAATTCAACATTACACAGTAGAGCATGTGTGGCTGAATATTCACCTCGTTTTGTACCAGCTGCACCGTCTGTAACTCTTGGGTAAATGTTGTCCTTCACCCCCACATCCCCTTCCTTTTTAGGCCCTCAAAGACCTTGATTAATATTCCAATTGTGATTTGTGCATCCCAAGCAGGGTCACTGTCCTTCATTCATCGTGACAAGTACAAGGTTTATCTATAGAGAAGCCCGAAAAGACCTCCATCTTCTAATTTTTTCGAAGTTAATCAGATGCTGCAGTCGTTACTGAAGATTTATTTTTGTGTCACAGCAACAGCCACTTAGATGGCTTTTTGTACTTTAGATTCTGTCATGGTTTAGAGCTGTTATTGTTGGATGGAGGATGTTATTAATTGGGTATTAATTATTGTTTGGCAGTTTGATCCATGGGTTATCTATCCCCTAGGCCTGATGTTGGCGCGGTGGAATATAACGTTATTGTCAAAAACTTGGGAGGACAAAGAACAATATGATCCAGATCTAGAGACTGTTTCTAATATTGATAATGTTTGTTATGCTTTTATAACAGTTTGTTTATCATGTATTGTACATTTAAATAAAACATTCATTCCCTGCCGTGCTGGCCTTGCATGAAAAATTGGGAAGTCTTGCTGCAGACAACAGAAATGGATTGTTTGTTTGTTTTATTGGGGTCTAGCGCCCCTTTAACTCATGGAAAGGTCATATCAAGACAGTGTCTGCTGGCAACAGTGCACACTTGTGGCGACTTTATAGTGCTGTCTCACTGAAATATCACGCCACAGACACATTGACATGATACTTCACTCGGTCACATTATACTGACACCAAGCCATCCAGTCATCCTCCTACCCAGTAATGCTGGGCACTTAGTAGGGAGCGAGAAGATTACCTAACTACCTGCACACTTATGGCGACTTTATAGTGCTGTCTCACTGAAATATCACGCCACAGATACATTGACATGATGCTATACTTGGGCACATTAAACAGACATTGATATATACTGTTTGCTTGCATGTATTTATGTAGTCTTAGTCAACTTATATTAAAGGTACACAGTACACTGGACAAATGTTTTGAATTTGAGTAATTTGAATGTGACCTATATTTAAACTGTATCTGAAGTTAAATCTTGAATCTAATTTAAAACAAGCTCCACATGTGGTGTTTTATCTTTGGAGAGTAAAATTATTACGTTTTGTTGCAAGTCTGGATAGCTGCATCTTTCAGGTACATGTATATCTACATTGTACATCTATAATATTAAAGAAATTTTAAATTAATCATTATCTTTTGTTTAATCTGTGACATAAGTTGCATCTTTGGTTGGTTTGACGTAAATTTTAGTGCCCAAAAGAAAAACAGTATGAATGGAATCATTGTGAATGCCCGTCTCATTTGGCTGGTTCAATCTGGTGTTGACTTTTTTGATGAAAGGATTGTTTGTTTGTCAATAACGTTTGTTCTGTTAATCCTGTGTCTTCTTGTTTTATACATACATATTAAAGATTAAAGAATCAAGATTATTACATGTTTCGATGTACCTGAGGATAGCTATTCGCATCTGGTATCCAGTATTCACGAAAATTATTATGACATTTTCGGTTAAGTTGATGTTTACATTACAAAATGTAGTTTTGATACTTCGAAGAGATGAGAAGGGGGTGTTCTGACAGCTATTGCATGTTGTAAGAGCAGAAATGCATGTGCATGTCCATAAACATCTCACTTGCACATTGTAAAATGGTTCATTAATTTATATCAGAAACATCACGTAAATTCCCAGGTTGTTTGTGTACTTTAGCTGTTTTGATCTTCTGGTGTACATGCATATGCACATCTTTAACCCAAGTCTGAACTTAAGTAAGGGCAAAACAATAAATGGTGTTTTTCAAGTTTCCATATGCCCACCTTAATGTTTTGGGGTCTACCTTTAAAGTTTTTCAAGCCAAATTTAAAAAATGTATTAAATGCATATTTGTGTACTGGTAAATGCATAAAATATGTTTTGATTTATACTACCGGTAAGTGCATTTATAACTCTGGGGCCGCGGTGGTCGAGTGGTTAAAGTCGCCGACTTGTAATTAATTATAAGCCTTTCACCTCCTAGTTCAATTCCCGTCAAGGGCGGCCTAGTGAAAGAAAGTTGCCAGTGACTTGCCGTAGGTCGGTGGTTTACCCCGGGTACTCCGGTTTCCTCCACCAGTAAAACTGGCACGTCCGTAAATGACCTTAGCTGTTGATCGGACAATAAGCCCTTAATACAAACAAACAAGTATTTATAACTCCAGGATTCATTTTGTTGTAATTGTTTAATTGGGTTTTTATGTGTACATGTACCACTATTCAACAAATTTCAGGTTGTGTTTGGTGAATAACTGCTGTTTTGTTAACAGGAATATCACACAACAGACACATTGATATGTACAATGTATCTAGTCATATCTGCTTTTACATACATGTAGTCACATTTTTCTGACTCCCAGTCTTCCATCGTTGGTGCCATTTTATCACCAGACAATGGAAGCCACACAATTGTATAATCCAAACTATTTACATGTAGGTGCAATAATATACATGTAAGTGTTTACATGGTAATATAGATCTTATTATATAACAAGATATAATTGTATCTATGTATTATGGACAATTCATTAGTTTCTTAAGAATTTTGAAACTTGAACTTAATATAATCAAGTTTAGATCTCGACCCTTTGACAGACATGGTACCATAAAGTAATACATAATCCCGTGCACACCAGGTAATTTAAATTAGTACCAATTAGCTCTTTCTAATAAATCAATTAGTAACACCTGATTATATCATAATAATATCCTAATTGTATTTAAAGTTACCAATCTGATTATGTCACAATGTATATAAATTCATTGTACCTTTAGTCTCCTAAATGTCAAGATTTATAACTGATTTACATAAATTAGTCATGTGATCTTTTTATTGACCAATCACATGCGATTAGTTGCAGTGAATTAGATTTTGACACTTTGACAGCTTGTCATTAAGTGTGTATGATTGTCACATTGCTCCCATGGTATTAAGTTACTGCACTAGTGTGCTTGTTCAAGTTTTGATATTTTGAATATTAAAATGGACTGAAGGATTAAATTTGAAAATGCATGCATCATCAGCATATTTATTTATTATACTGTGTAAGTTTTACATGAACGATGTGTACATTTGTATACAGGCACATTTTGTAGCTACATGTAACTCAGTGGTAAAATGTTGGCTTCGTTTTCACTGTCAACACATGGCCAGCTGATACTATAAAAAATGTATATCTCTATATGACCTAAACATGAGTTGAAGGGATGTTAAACTCCAGTAAAAGAAACAAGCAAACAATACATGTATGTGGACTATATTTTTGTACTTGATACATTAATAAATATCTTGAATATGTACCAGTGTAAATATATTAATTCATATATCAACACATTTAATTAGTCAAAACATGTATCACTGTGTGATTGTAGAAGAAATGTCAATCCCTTGTACAACAAACAACTAATTACACATCTAGAAAAATATCTTGAAAATATGGCTTCAGAAATTCATGACTTATTATTATAACTGTAAAAATTTTCATGATTATTGATATTAATACTTATTAAGTGCTGCTGAATTTGAAGTCTACAGATCTAGATAAAGAAATCATTATATACATAATTACAGGACTTTCTATAGAATGATTTTCATGTTAAGACAAAAATGTATTTTCCTTCCATTATGAAGAGAAAAAACATAAACGAAAGAATACCAAGCGTGTGTACGATAAATTGGATTGCTGTTGGTGAGAGGAGTTTACCAAACTTGTGTACGATAAATTGGATTGCTATTGGTAAGAGGAGTTTGTAGGCAGCTCAATATAGAATTGAAATCGCACGTAACTGGTAAACACGGCTTCATCTTATTTGTACCATAATTAAATCAACATGCCATTTGGATGTGGATATTGAATGCGAATCACCTCCTGAAACCCAAGAGTCTATGTGATCTAGATCACACGCATGGATGTACGCTTGTACTTCATGTGAGAATTTTTAACACATATAGACATGTTTGTACATATATTGATCACAAGTACAAGTATGTCAGAACTCAGAAAAGAATATATGTTAAGGAATATTTCATTTTGTGTGTCACTATATACTACACGGTATGCTGTTTTATCTTCTCACTCTCTGCTAAGCACTCAACATTTTTTTTAGACTGGTTGGCTCTGTTCAGGATATTGTGACTGAGTGGAGTATCATGTCAACGTGTCTGTGGCATGATATTTCATTGAGGCAGCACTATAAAGTCGCCATCAGTGCACACAGCTGTCACAGAGCAGACACTGTCTCAATATGACCTTAACATGTGCTAAAAGGGACGCTTAACCCCAATTAAACAAACAAATTTGAGAAAGAATTTACAAATGTGTCTGTGGCATGATATTCCTGTGCACATGTGAGACACCACTTTAAGTTAAAATAGACACTGTCCACATATGACCTGATCATATAGGATTAAAAGATTAGCCCTTAAATTTTATCCCTACATTACATAATAGAACAGTCAGGAACAAATGGTGGCTCAGTCCATTGTATGTAGTTTAAGGGGTTGCGAAGATTAAGGAAAATGAATCAAGTTCCATTGGACTTTAAATGAGATCAACAGAAGAAACTAATGCTGATGTTGCAGTTTACTTGTACCATTGTAGTATTGACCTTCTAAAAGTATTAAGATTCACAGAGTTTGTTTTATGTCTTTGACACATTTATAAGTTCTTATCAGCAAAAGATACCAGGCCTAATTGCAATTTATCGTTAAAAACTCAATAACACCTTTGCGTGAACTGTCAACATTACAGTTCCCCCTGGTACAAGAGCCTTTGACACAGAGAACAAGATCTATATTACCTGTGCATCGGACCTGTCAAATCTTAATTGATATTTTAATTAATTTCAACTTACCTGGCGATAGTATTGTGTGCATGTATATAATTTACCTGTCAAGTTCGTGTAAATGTTCTGGTGAAACGAGAATCTCGAATCCCCCAGGTGAGCTTCTAAAGGCCTGTCGTGTAAGCGTTTAACGTAAATCATATGTTTGAGATAAACTCGGTTTTAGTATATTTACTCAGGTAAATTGCGACCAGTGATAACACGGAAATCCTATTTAGAACGAATTTGATTTGAAATTAGTATATCCTTGCTTTTAGAATGTGGTCATGTGGTACACTTCACTTGTTTGTATGGTCAACAGTGGTGTATAATGTAGATTTTATTATGTACTTTAAATATTAAACATGTAATATTTTGTTGCAATAAAAATTAGAATGCAGCAGTTTATTATTATACACATACAATTTTGTATACAGTAATGCATGATAATTCAAGGACAGTCACAAATGAATTGTATTTGGTATAATAATTCCTTGAATATTGTTTCATTTAAACTCAAAGCAGATAAATAAATTAAAAGTAAGTGCTCTATTATATAATTTAATTAAAGCGTCTGAGAAATGTGAACTTGTTTTGTGAAATGTTTTTTTTTAAAGATTTGAAACTTAATTTGAATCAAGATTAAAAGATGTGAATTTATTACAGATTTAATTCACTACAATCAGCTTTGATGCATGATTAAAGCATATAGAAGTTACGTTAACACTGATCTGTTATTCCTTTAATGTTCTTTATGTGCGAGTGTTAGAAGTGCATCAGTGAATATTTATAGTTGCAATATGTCAATACCCGTCTTTTTTGCACTTTTGAATATGCATGCACTTTGATGCAGAGCTGTAAGCAGGTGCTTGTATTGTGTGTACATGTAATGCTGTCAAGATCGGTAGACATGTCATGTGGTTATAAAGTAGTAAATACGAAAAAACCAAGATGATTTTCAAAAGTCATAGGTCCATGCATATTGATATATATTGACATGGGCAAATAAAAGGAAAACGTCGGACCATACACAGAAAAAGAAAAAAATACAATTATTAATTTAACTATAAAAAAGTAAAATCAGGTGCTCGGGATTATAAGTAAGCGTTTCCTTATATACATGTGTCACCCAGTATAATTTCAATGTGTCTGTGGTGTGATATTTCGGTGAGACAGCAATATAAAGTCGCATAAGTGGGCACTATTGCAAGCAGACACCGTCTCGATATGACCTATACATGAGTTAAAACAAACATAACTGCTTAGCGGTACAGCGTGTTTGACTGAATTCACATCAAAGCAATTTTAATAAGGATAAAACAGTCTAAAATTTGATTCAAATGAAGTTATAAGTCATTCCATGCAATATCAATAAACCCTCTAAAAGAAATATAAACAAAAAATGTTCATGCACTTTTAAAATGACAAGATGTTTTTTTAGAGGTTTTGCAATTCTACAGCTGACAGTACTATGGCAGCATTCTTGATGAGCTGTCGTAAAATTATAACTCTACATTTTTTTTAAACAAATTTTGCAGCGACTCAAATATCAGTTAATCCTCCATGTGACAGTATCACACAGTAATATGTACTCAACTTACATAATGTTGTGCATGTTTATTGACAGAGTGTATGACAGGTTTTTGGCAGATTTAAAACACTTTAATATACCAGGAGACATCAGTTAATATATACATGTATATAGTGACGAAAAAATTTATCCAAAGAAAGAATTTTAATGGCA
>JAUMGZ010091781.1:0-17960 GCA_032359645.1 Pododesmus macrochisma
CAAGTTCCACTTTCTTTATCATGTTGCATCAAACTGACACTTATTGTACATCATTGGAATTGGGTAATGTTTTATGCAAAGACCTGTAAGCACAATATGAAAATATGAATATTTTGGCAATTAACGGATGATTAATGTAGCCTTTTTGTGGAAAGTGTAGCAGTAAGTTTCTAATAAAAGAGTTTCTACTCTCCTGAAATATGCATTTTTATATATATATTACGAAGGTCTTTGATAACATAAAAATGTGGTTTGAAGACCAAATGCCTCTCGGTTCTAATCGAGTTGGCAAAGTATGGCATCATTTTTGAAAAGTCAGTGGATATTCCCCCGAAAGGACATGTTATTTTTAGCTTTGAACCATGCTACATTTAACTGACCAATGAGATTATTATGTCTAAGTCATGTGTGAATATTGATTACTACCAAATAGGAATTCGTCATGAAACATTTGCAACAGTCTGATGTTCACGATTGACATTCTCAGTTTTTATATTATAATCATGTATACCAAGAAAGTATGCAATCATTAGACAAAGAACATTAGATATTTAGATTTTAAACCATTTTACTCAAAACACATATCCAATAGTTAAGGCCTCTGATTTGTCAAAATCTAGATATTGCCTGATTTTGTTCAAATTTGGTACTCAGATGTATTACGACACTTTGTAGTTAATCCCATGTTATTTTTTTTGGATCTATTATCTAAGAGGGGATGTCCTGTGACATCCCCATTACTATAAGCACTTGTTGCAAAAATGCTTTTAATATGTGAGCAATCTGTTCTCCAACAGCTCTTGTTATAATCTAAAAGTACAAAGCATTAATTATTAGTATATCAGTAATATCAAAAACTAACTACAAGTTTGAAAAAAAATCGCATTTTATGATTCACAAGTATACCTTTTTTTTGTAGATAAACATTACAGACTGTTTCCTAAGTCAGTGGGTGATGTCCTGTCAACATATGGAGTTCAGGAAATGCATTTAAGTCAAACACAGGGACTCTGGAGGTACCAGAAGTGGGGTTATCCACCAGAGGATGCCCCACCCGGAGCAGAATTATGGGTTTGGTTCAAACCTCAAGTCAAAAAGTAATGGAACACATATGTTACAAATTATATTCAGTTTTGTATGATGTTTAATGCAGGACGTTTTGTTAGTGAAATATATTGTACTTTATTATTGTTTTTGCTGTTTTTGCAGTTAGGCAAAGTCCTCAAATAGTTACAACCTGTGTAAAATATGAGATAATAGATATAATTATTTAACAATTAAAAAATCTATGAATATTTGGCACTGTTTGTGTGTTAATTAAAAAATAGTGTTTTTTATTTGATTTGTACATATTATGAATTTGTCTTTGTTGATGTATTTGCATACATGTATTAGCCATGGTAAGAGTTTCAATTCTGATTCACTCACTCATGTTTCAAATCATAAGTTTGTTTAAATATGTTACATTTCAGTGTTGATAAAACCTGGTCGGAGCTAGTAAATGCACTCTCTGGACTCTTTTGTTCCTCTCTGAACTTCATGGACAGTAAAGTGACAGTCAGTCCCCGGTGGACATTCCGACCAATGGGTCTTGCCAGTGAAGGTTATTCCTTCAATTCCAATAACTTGAGGTACTCTGCTTTACCCCGGGAGGTGGTTTGCACTGAGAATCTCACGCCATGGAAGAAATTATTACCTTGCGATTCAAAGGTGTGCATGTAACTATGTATAACAGCTTAAATATCACTTTCAAGTCTCAATATAAACTATCCATGAGGCGCTAAACCCCAATAAACAAACAAACAAACAAACTGTCAAGTATTAAGTTGTCTGGGGCATATAGTTATTTCACATTTCATTGAAAGGGGAGGGGGGAAAGTTCGGCCAAAAAACATTATTTTAATGTACTACTTTGCTATTGGTTATCAGGCCCTTCCTAATCTGTTTAGAGTGTGTACGTCATCACACAATTTTAAAGACAGAACTTCCATTCCTGTTGTTATTATTTCTTTTCATGAATTTAATATTTTGAGTAGTAAATCAATCTAGAAATACATAACTGAAGCCACAGTTTCTTTAAAATATAGATAACATATCAAAGTTTACCCTTTAAGTTTTGTGCCATACCTATGAGAACCAAGTAATTAATTGTGTATTGCTTTAAATAGGGAAATATCTTTTTGTGTGTATGTCTATTCATAAGTCCATAAATTTCTTGTGAATTTCCAGAGCATATCTTATCACAATATGTTCAAACTTTATCACTAAAGTAAAAAGCCTACTTGTGTTTGTAAATCCATGAAATCCTTAGACTAAGATTGAATTTCAGAATTACCCAAATTGTTATCAGAGTTATTGCCCTTTAACTTGAAAAATCTTTTAGAGTGAACGAACTCTTGAGAAATTGTTTGTTAGTTACATCTTTAAGTCCAACAGGAGAAATGTTTAGGATTTGAAATTAGTACTAGAAAAAGGTAAATTGAGTTTGAGATTTTACAAGTAGAAATATTCATATCCCATGAATTTTCTTGCAAGTGATGCTGCACCATTTTAAATATTTACCATATACTTTCTAAACAATGTATCTTTATAATTTTACATGTACATGATTGTATAAAAGGTATGAATGTGCATAAATGTATATCGTTTAATACTTTTATCAGCTGTTGTTAATAGAATTTTATTTTTTATTTTTTTAGATTGGACTTGCCACTTTGTTTAATTCTCTTAAGTTGTATGATTCTTCCTACAATTCACTGGGAATCCATGTCAGACCAGTGTGTCAGGTAGGACCAGATCATATCTAAATTATGAGCTTAGGCCAAAAATGTGTTTGTTTGTTTCCTCTTATATATTTTTGTTCGTATTAAGGGCTTATTGTCTGATCAACAGCTAAGGTTATTTACAGACATGCCAGTTTTACTGGTGGAGGAAACCGGAGTACCCGGAGTAAACCACTGACCTACGGCAAGTCACTGGCAACTTTCTCACACAAGCACGCCCCAGACGGGGATCGAACTAGGAGGTGAAAGGCTCTTATGATTACAAGTCGTCGACTTTAACCACTAGGCCACCACAGCCCCCTGTGTTGTTCAGATAAAACATATCAAAACACAAGTACAGTTTTGTACTCACGATAGTCAAGTATGTTGTTTTTAATATCAGTCTTTCTATTCAGAATAACCAAAAACATATTGCACAAATACAAACATCTTCATTGATATTATGTTACATTATGTAGTACTTTTACCAAATAGAACATAATAATTTTCCTTGTTGTTTAAATTTCGTTGAAATAAACAAAATTTTAACACTAAAGAAAGGTATATAATATGATTTAGTTTATAAAAAGAGAATACTGGACATTATACCTTTTCCAAGAGGTCTAGACTGTAGAAGGAACGGTTGATCTGGTCTGTACATGTCTGGCTTCCGTAACCTGCTGATATCATAGCCATCTTGATCTTCTTCACCTGTCGTAAAAAATACACAAAACAAATTAAACTAAGTTAAATTAACAACTCAGTTTTGTATCAGTGCTTTTGTAGCTTAACAATTTTTTGGGTGTACTGCCATTTTCTTCATGGTTTTAGCTGTATATTTATTTCATCTATATGTTGGCGACCAGTTTTCTTGATATGAAGGAGGAAGCATTCAAAATAAACTTCTCAAGTAAACAAGCCACTTTCTCACAAAATGATATCAATTCAGTCACAGCTTGATACAAAGTCACAACCTCATTGGCGGGATGTAAAAGATTGCAAGTCAAAAAATCTTGCTGCCCAAATATTTTCTAGCAATCTTTGTAATGTGTACCTAGTCATGAGTATAAAAAGTGTATACAAATATGGTTACCTGCACCTTCCTCGTCATGGTCCATGACGTTCTCTCGTATGTCGTCATACTGATCGTCGTAAAGTATAGATTTCTCCCTCTTGTTACCACTGATATTCTTGACAAGTAGGAACATCAGCAAGGCTATCACTGAAAGTAGATGATTCAATAATTCTGGTTATCACAATTTTATTAGATTTTTTCAAGAGACCAACTTATTAATAATCTTTAAGTTATATTGAAAATACGTTATTTCCATCTTCAAATATATAGACTTGAATTCAACAATAAATTTTCACATTATAACTTGAATATTTTTTTGGTATATTTAAGGACTTCATTATCAATTATTTTACTGCTTATTTCCTTTTGCCCTTTAAGGCCTAGTCGCTTCATGCGAACATTTCTGAACACCCTTCATATAAAGTTGCCTATGTCAAATTTGGTCGGAGCCGTTTCAGCCACTTTCGTGCTGAAGTTCAAATTGTGACAAACAGAGCCATAAAATCAATTCCACCTTTGTCAATATACACTAAAACTTTTTTTTACCATAATATGTATTTTATGTCAAGATCTATAAAGATAATATATTAATAAAACTATCATAGACTTACATAGTACAGCAAAAATGCTGACGATGATAATAACAAGAGCCTCTGTTGTGACACCGCCGAGAACAACCTCTGACTGTGCCTGCTGGTTACACAAAGCACCTCCCCAACCTGGCGGACAGTTACACATGAAGGTGTTGGGGAAATCCAATTCGATACAGGTTCCGCCAGAGTAACATGGACTTGGTTTGCAGTATAAAATAGGCACACAGTTCTCTCCAATACCTGGTTCACTTCTTTTGGGACATCTGGAAAACAAATTGGTGTTTGTTATTGAAATATTTGCGAGTCTTGAATTTTTTAGGAGACCCAACACTGTCAGCTGCCTGTTATCTTTCATACATTGGTGATGTTACTTCTTGCATAATCTTAAAGATATGACAGCTCTTCTGGAGGCCACGGCATAGTGGCTATAACATGGACACAAGTATTATGCAAATTTTATCAAAACCTATGCCATAAATAGATGATGTTACCTATATTGGAGATCATGGCATTGTTGGCTATAGCAAGGACACAAATATAAATAATGTATTCTTGTTTAATGCAGATTCAATCCATACTTATTCCATCCATTTCTAAAAATTTAATTACATGTATCCACAAAATTTCTTTTTCAAAATCAACCCTATTGTACAAGTATGAAGTAATTTGAAACTTTATATAAGATAGGGGTGCTCTGAAAATATAAGCAAAAACAGTCTATATCAAAATTAGCTGAAATGCTGTTCATGTAGATACACAATAAACATTTAATAGCATGATGAAGTTGCTTGTGATTTTCTGCATTAACATTTTCATAAACTGAATTTTATTTGCCACTAATAGATTTTGTTGATTTTTTCTTCTGCAGATTTGAAATAACTAGTTTCTTCTCCAGTTTTGAATTCTGTCAACAATTCACAACAATATTTACTGTCATCAATTTCATGGAAATGTTGCAACACAATAAATTACACACAAATAAATATTGGTTTAAAGTGGCAACACTATTAGTAAAAATGTCACAATACATACCTGCATTCATGAGCACCCCACAATCCCACACACACTTTATCTATAGGAGTGCCATCAGGACAATTAACATTGAAACAGTCGTCTCTGTGACAGCCAATTTTAACCTCGGGGTTAAGATTCAAGTTAGCTGCAGGGCTGAGAGCATTTTCTGCTTCTCGCATTGGAAACCATCTGTTGTCAATTCGTATATCCGTAATACAAGCTGCAATATAAAATTGATTCCATGAAAACTGATGCACTATGTTAAATTATCAAGAAAGGTTTTCTCCAACAATACGAAGATTTTTATCTGTACCTGTCCATCAAACCCAGATTATATGCTCAGAGGTTTATTTTCACATCAAATAGTTTAATCTTCAACCAAGAGGAATATGCACAAAATAAGAGCATCTGAAAAGAACACTAATGACTATTTACACCAAATAAACAAATAATTGAAAAAGTAATGTTTAAGAAATTTTAGAAATTTTGAAATATATCAAATTTAAGAAAGAGTGAAATCCTTCATCATCGAAAAATGACTGTTTTTACAGTATTCTACAGGATTAAAAGAATTTCCAGTCAAAAGACGTCAAACATATTCTTAAACTATATAATAACAAAAATAAGCAGACATTAAATAATTTATTAAAACAAAAAATCCACCACATGATTGCCTTCAAACAAAGAAATAAATTTCTTGACAAAAGCCCAGGCTAACAAAGCTTACTGTTAATGAGACCGCGACCATCAAAGTCTGGTTTATCCAGGAATGTCACTCTCGCTCCAGCTACGATCTGATCTCTCCTCAGCTCAAATTCCTGGCTGGCTCCTTCCTTCCCCCAGGTTTCTGTGTAGTAACGACCTTCACCACTATCCATCTTCAGCTGAAACCACTTGCCGATCCTAATGAAGGTTACATGGTGCCATTGTCCATTATTAGCTTTCACCGAAGACAATGCTAGAACATTGGGTTTTCTTGGGGCGTCATAGTCTTTCAGATTGTACGTAATTTGAAGGCGGTTGTTAACAATCTATAAGTAATAATGAAATCACACTTTATAAAATGTTTGTAAAATGCAAAATTTGATTGCAGGTTTCCAAATAATCAATGTTGCAAATAAAAAATTAATTCATTAAAATTCAACAAATACACAGTATTTGACCAATTAACAGTATCTGATTTCTATCCCCAAATCATTAAATACTGAGATAAAACTGCATTAACATATATTGCCTAATACCGTTAAGTTTGTTTAATGTTTTTCACACACCATAAAGGCTGTGAACATTTAAGAATATAAATCTGATTAATATACATTTTAATATTCTTAAAACCACAATACCTCCAAGGTAATATATTCGAAAGAGTTGGACAGAAGATAAAGTCAAAACTCTTAGTTTCAACATTGTAAAAACCACAATACCTCCAAGGTAATATACACGAATGAGTTGAAGAAAGATGGAGTAGAACTCACAGTTTTAAAATTGATAAAACCACAATACCTCCAAGGTAATATATTTGAAAGAGTTGGAAGAAAGATGGAGTAGAACTCCAAGTTTTAAAATTGATAAAACCACAATACCTCCAAGGTAATATATTCGCAAGAGTTGGACGGAAGATGGAGTAGAACTCCAAGTTTTAAAATTAATAAAACCACAATACCTCCAAGGTTATATATTCGAAAGAGTTGGACGGAAGATGTAGTAGAACTCCAAGTTTTAAAATTAATAAAACCACAATACCTCCAAGGTAATATATTCGCAAGAGTTGGACAGGAGATAAAGTAAAACTCCAAGTTTTAACATTGATAAAACCACAATACCTCCAAGGTAATATATTCGTAAGAGTTGGACGGAAGATGAAGTAGAACACCTCCATCACTATCCCTTGTTCTGAAGCTCATCTGTACTTTGAGGTTACGTCGGGTCAGGCTGTTGTACATATCGTTCTTAAGTTCCCAGGTAATAAACGATTTCGACTTTAAATCCACAACAGTAGTCTCTGTATATCAGAAAAAAATGGTGAAATGTTAAAAAAAATGTACTATCAGTCATTTCTCACAGAACAACCTCAAATAAATAGCTTTTATCAAGTTCTATCATTTTATATGATAATTTATTAAGGCACTGCTAAACACAATAGCTGTGTTTCTATTTGACCTAGTAACCTTCCCTGACTAGGCTGACTTGGATACCAAGTGTCAGTAAAAACAACTTGCATTCTTGAAACTTTCTTCTTTTGGGATCAACTAAAGTGGTAACAAAACATTAAAATTTTCACACTTTGTAAAGTGGGGTGTGACAAATTTTCCAAAATCTGATCATCTCAAACCAAAGTGTAGTTAAATATACTCACTCGTGTCACATGTTAATGAATCAACACTGTTTGTTCGGTAACCCGGAGCACAGTGACATTTTATCTCATTGTTGTTCCACTGAACGAGTTCACACTTTCCGTGTTTCCCACAGATACTATCTCCAATCCTGTCTTGACAAGCACGGTCTTCCTGCGGACAGTCGTTGTCGTGATTTATGCCAGGGTGATTATATCCTGTGTACAGGTCATACAGCTGTAGACAAATTCAAAATACACAATTAATTCAATGTCTAAAAGAAATAGCAGCAAGTTTTATTTTCTATTTTGAAAACTTTCTGTTTTTCTTTTTTAAGGAGGGTCATCACATCAATTTCATACAAATATTTTATGCATATTTTATTTTAAACTTATTTTATATAAATCTTTATTCAGATTTCAAACTAAATTTGTATATATTTTATTCCGATTTTTTTTTTTACCAATTTCAGGATACTTAAAGTTCTTTTATACTTGCTGGTTAGACATTTTGTTGTTTTTTTTATTATAATCAAATATGCCCTATCAATTAATCATGGATTTTATAATTGTTCATTTAGGCATGTTGATCATATTGTATCTTTTCCTGGTTATGTATATTATTTCCAATGTGAACTACGAGGCCTCCTCCAGAGATCAGTTTTCTTCTCTTGTGTCCATGAGATATTAATAAGAGCATTTAACTATTTATATTTTACTCAATAATTACTTATAAAAGACTACTATCAGCTGATGTCCAATCATTTTCTCTTCACAACAATGAAATCTGCATAAAAAGCAATAAACAATCTGCTTTAACTATATTTAACCTAAAGCTTAAACTTGAATAAAATAAAACATACCTCTCCATTATGGAAAAGATTTCTGATACAGCCATGGAAACTTGAATTCACCAGACCTTTTGGATAGGATGGAAACTTGTAGCGTCCACCCATCTGTAGCATAGTGTTGACATTGAGGTACTTGTTGCGTCCGATTGTTCTACTTTTAACCTCGCAAGGGTTTCGGTCCTCCTTAGACTCGCTCGCAGATTCAAATATGGATGTTTTGCAGTAGTCTGCTATCATTTTTACTTCCTGTTATGTATAATTTGATTTGTAGAATTAGTTCAAGGAACACGGTTGAGCAATTTTACATGGTGAACGTTTGTTAAACATACGTATGTTCAATCAAGAAGAATTATAGGTCATATTAATCACGTGTTTGCACACTTGAAGCACTTCTCAAGAATTGTACACAAATTTAACTTTCATGCCAATAAGAATAATGAAAATTGTATCTACTGTATACTACTCATCTTTTGTGATGGCTATTGGTTATATTACAGAAATCTACTTGTCTAAAAATATTATTTGAGTTGTTTTTTCAGTTTTTGATAAATACTTAAGTATAACTTTAAGAACACTATTTTGTAAGTGTTCAATTTTTGTTTTTTTGATAATTCTTTGAAATCTCTTGTTTGTAGTTCAATATCTTAGGAAATTTATATCAACAAAATTAATTCAAATTTCGAACAGTATGCATATAGTGTTGGCAGTTTTGTACGACATACCTTCCCATTACGGACAATATCAATATGATGCCAAACTCCATCATTCAGTTTGTTCATTCTTGTAATCCCCTTCACATCCTTTCCGTCCAACGGCATCACGACTTTTCCTGTTCCGTGATCAATCTGTAGCCGAGGGTAGCCATTAACAAGTTCTAGAGCGATGAAATCTCGCGGCACGTTTATACCAATGTCCTGTATCGGGCCGTTGTAGAAAATGAGACCATTCTCGGCAGTGGTTATAAACTCTATACTGGTGATGCTATCCTCACATTGAGTTAGGGGGCCAAACAAGGCAAATCCTCCACTGAAGCTGTGGCGTGTCTTCTGGCAGCGTTTTCCATCAAAACCTTTTGGACAGGAGCAGCTGTTGAATAAAAAACAGAGATGTGTTGAGCCATGGAGAAAAAAGGACTTTTGCAAGCACCAACACGCTGATAAAGAAAATGGTCAAAACTAATGTTCTTTAATTTAATTACAGTAATTTCTAGACATACTTATGAATTGAAAACAAATCATATTTGTCCTTTGACTGTTAGAGTTGTCCCCCTTTTATCTTCTCTTGATTAGAATCTTTGATTGAAGACCATCTAAAAGAGTATGTATTAAACTCCTTATTTCCCATTTTATTTTACACTAAACAGCTATAAAATATATTTGACTATTACAACATGACTACATTTATAGATTTTGCACCAAATAACATCTTTATATAATAAAGGAATTCAAGGAATTTTAACTTCTCCAAACTACAAATCCAATCTCATTCTTGATATTATAAGTATGATGGTTTAGAAATGCCATCATAAACCTGCAGGTTTCCTGCTGTCACCTGGTCTCTTTGAACATAAATGGCCTGTGTTGTAATTCAGACCCAGGAGAGAGATTTTAACTTAAGTTGTGATAACTTTCAATAATTATAAAATAAATCAAAGACTCTTACTTGACCTCGCCCCATAAGTCCTTCAAACAAGTTCCTCCATTGTAACAATAACCAGCTTCACATTCCAGAGGTTTGGTAAAGTTTCTGGCTTTGCACTGACATTCTGCCTTCACAGAGGTGGACACTCCAACAAACGAACGACCTTTGGTGTTCACCAGGTTCGGCTTATTCGGGTCTGCAAAAAGTACATTGGTGCATCCGCCACTTTCGCAGACCTCTTTTATACATTCGTCAATGCTGATGAAAGCAATATCTCCACCAGATGCTTGTGAAAACTGCAATTCAGAAAATTAACTGTCATCAACTTAGTGTTGGGTGTGTAGAACTATTCTCCTAGTTTGCATTGGATATTGTGATACTGACATAAGACTAATCTAAACGTATGAGAATGATTTATCATTTCATGAACAATAATTGTAAGTATTTCACACTAATCCTTGGAAAAGATTTACTTATTCTGAAACTGAGTCAACTAGAACATGTATCCTTTTTTTAACGTGGATGGCAGACATGAAAGCAACAGAATTAATCATTTTTAAGACTTTTAAAAGTATTTGCAGAAGGGAAGATCAAACATCTTCATAATGTAAGGTGAATTATCATACCACTTAGCCAGAGCACCAGTGACAGTAGTATTGTCTTACCTCGACCTGATACATGCTGATAATGCCGTTCATTTTACTGGCTGGGTACCAAGGTGATCCGTGAGCAGAAAATCTGACATCTACATAATCATTGTTGTTCATCACGCTAAATATGGCAACATTACGTTCTGGAACTTTTAGTTTTTCGGCCAACAACTTTTTGAATTTGTTGTAACTGCTTCCACCTGGTTTTTCTTCCACAAAATCTTCAGCTGTCGTACCTGTGATTTATAAGATACTTTCTGTTAATATTTTACAATTTACAAGCAAGCCAAAGATATGAATTATGCCTAAAATGTATTCCGACATATTAGGAAATCAATTTATTTTAACTTTCCTGGGGAGCACAATTAAGGCCAATCTTTTCAAGTGTCGGGGTTTATGAGGTATTAAAACAAAAAACATCAGACCAATGTTCCATCACATCAATGATTCAATGTACACAAGTAACACAAATGTGAAAATACATCAAGTATTTGGGATAAAACTGAATTTCCCAGATGCTGTGAAGAGATCATGCCACTTAACCAAAGAGACAAACCTGATGATATAACAAAGTTCTGAAAGCTTTGTTAATTCATTGTCATTTCATATATGTTGCTGTCCAATCAAAAACTCACATTTTACTACACAAAGAGACTAACGCCTTAAGTGGTATTGTACAGGATCGCCAACCTGAATATGTGGGTTTATGCTGGGCAATCCTGTTTCTTCCCAAAGAAAGTATCCAATCGTCCTTTCACCCATGTCAATGAATGTTTTTCAATGATGCCAACCAAGGAGAGAATTCAACAAAAGGTATTATAACTTGTATTTCAATCATTGTAGAATAAATAAATTTTAAACTTTACAGAGAATTAACAGTATACCAGTGAGTCTAACAGATCCTGAACTGTATACAGCCTCATCACCAATCTCCTGTACTGTCACCCTGACGGTGGCTGTAGCATTCTTCTCTCGGAATACAACATAGTCATGTACCAGCACCTGAAACTGGTAAAATCCACCAGGAACGCCTTTCTTCATTGTGATAGTGCCATTCTCCGTAGCAACGCTGTTTGGGTAAGATAAAATAACAAGATCCTGATTAGACAATGCAAACATGAAGGGGATAGTCAATAGAGATCAAAGTTAGTTAATTCATTGAATTGTAAACAAAAAAGTGAAATTTAAACTCTAATGAAAACTTATTCTTTATGATAAATGTATTGCCAAACAATGGTGAGTAGTGCAACATTAAATCAAGACGAATGGAAGGAAATACATTTCTCGAAAGTTGATGTTACCTAAAGAATCTCTTCAACTCTTTGGGTGCAATAAACTCGTAGTATTTGTCCTTGAAGTCCCAGTCATCTAAGTCGTTAGCATTTGCTCTGCCAATTTCTATGTCTCCAAACAATCCTGAAATTAACAAGGTTTGTATTGTTACATGTATAATCCTTTTAATCTACTTATCAATTTAATGATTAAATTCCTGGTAAATTGGAATGGAAAAATGATTGCCTTAGCAGTTGATAACAAAACTCTGTATGAGTTGTTGGTCAATAGTTTTCAACTTTTTCAATTCTGAAATTAGTTTTTTACTCCTGTGGTATACAAGTGTCCAAATAATGAATTTTAATCTACAATTCTAAACATGAGTTATATGGCAAAGTTCTTTCAAAATAGAAATCCTTTACAGGGGTAAGGTTCTTTACCATTTAAAAGCAGATGTAGTAGCAGTAAATGTTGTTGACAGACAGTGGGCCTTGAATGGTGCCTAATGAAATAGCAAGATTTGATGCTTTCATGGTCAATAAAAATGAAATGAGTAAAAACTGATTACCCTGGAAATAAAGTAAAATCTAGAATTACCTTTGTAGTTATACACGAATATATCCTTAGTGCCATCGACATGCTGATTATTGTTCTTGTCACCGATCTCTATCGTCAGTGTGCTTGTACCAGTTTGAGATAAGCGGTTCCGTCCACCCATGTCCTTCATCACAATTGGCAGGAAATAAAACTTTTTCTGCTCCCTAAAGAATCGGTTTTGGGCCGTGATAATGCCTGTTCCATTACCGCCATCACCAGCTGTTAAAAACCAGAAATTTGTTAAAAGGTCAATCAACATCAAATATTTAAATTTTGAAAAGTTGGTTAGTTATTCGTTTATGAATCATTGACAGAGTGGTATTTCCATTCTGCATTTTAAGTCTACAGAAATACCCCAAATTTTCATTTTATTTATCTATGTTTACCAACACTTTCAGCATTATTCCTTTGATGAAGATAACACTTGAAAGATAACTACATATCATCCACAAATAACTGTTCCCTTTCTCACACAGCCTTGTGATCCTGGTTGAAGACCATCATAAGCCCTTGGCCGTAAAGGCACCCACAACACAACTTCAACCAAACAAAAAGTATACACAAATACAAAATTGCAAACTAAATCGGCGAGACATGGCATGTATGTTAAAGAGCAAAACATATTTGCAAGGTTTTGAATTCACTGTGTCTTTTACACAAAAAGGGGCAGCGAATGCATACAAATGTAAAGCAAATAACAATTTGTTGGTGCCTTGAATTTGGGCTTTATTAAAAATAGGGGATATAGCAAATAATGTACACATGCAAAGTAAAAGAACTTTTCAGTATATCTCTTAATATAAATAGAACTTACATTGATCAAATGTTAGAGTGAAGTTGAGTTTATCATCACTGCATGTTGGGTTATCTTTACAGGGTGGCAATGAAAATGTAAAAGGAGGTCCATGGGGGCGGGTGTCACGATCCCGTGCTTTAAACTCAATAACCTGTGTAGGAAACGGTTCATCTTCCATAACAATGGGCCGATAGTTCTTGGCAAACTTTGGTGCCTCGTCATTCTCGTCAAGGACATTGATGATCAGTGTAGCTGTTCCTGTCAGCGGAGGTATCCCTGCATAAAATTAAATATTATTAAACCACAAAGAAGTCAGGTTCCACTTGTTCCGAAATTGATCAGTATACATGACAGAAAAGTATGCAAATTGTGGAAATATATTTATTTTCGTGGGAATCTAATTTTAGCACTTTTTTGATAGATTGAATGTGCCAATTGTATGTTTAACCCCAACAAGAAAAATTCCTATCTGTAAAGTTTTGATGTGCTTTTTCATTAGTGCACAAACTGACTTAAACATTAGATTTTTGCTAAAATATGGTTGTTCTTGTATCAATATGTTTAAAATAAGTTGAATTTAACTCAATAAAACTTGTGCGCTTGACTAGGTTTTATGTTAAATATCAGGACACGACCTACTAAAACTCAGAAGTGGCCACTTACTGAAGGACTTCAATGGTTCTTTGTGTCCTGTCTAGATATGCCCTAATGAAACTCACCTTTATCTATGGCTAGGACTTCTACAGTGTATTTTGACCTGGTTTCTCTATCAAGTGTCTGTCCATCCAAACCTCTCTGTATCTTTACATGCCCCTTGTTTCCCTCTTGCTGTACATAGAATCTATCAGAGTAATCCGCTATGCTAAACCTGCAAGGATAAAAACTGGAACTTGTCATAGTGAACAAACAAATACATCATAATGTTAGCTTTAACCACAAATTATGCTTGGTAGAGGCAACCAACTAAATCCAAGATTATGTTATAACTTTCAAAAACCATATAGCCACAATATTCATATTGATCTGTTAATTTATTCTCATAATTCTATTCAAATCAAAACAATTATCCCTAACAATCACTGCATCGTTTGCCCGTCTAACTTACCTGAATTCATTGTTTGGTGCACTGTCCTCATCATAAGCCGTGAAAGTGTGCAATTTGGTGCCCTCTGGAATGTTCTCCTCACGATCGATGATCTCAACTGGGACGTGGAACCTAGGTGCCTCATCATTTGCATCCGTAACAGTGATTTCAACATAAGCATGGTCTTCATGAAGAGGATTTGTGTCCCTTGCCTTCACAGTGAGGTTGAAAAACCGCTGATCCATTTTTTCATAATCAACAGGCTAGAATATTAAAAAGATACTGTGTCTATAAAACTATAGTTCTAAGTTTGTTTTATTGGTTTTTGTCAGTTTTAAAGCAAATTAAGGTTGTATGATCATGAGAACAGAGCAAACTCCGGCCAAATTTTAAAGTGTAATTTTACTAGAATATTGCACCACAAACATAAATACATGATTATCCCATTCAATCACATTATTCTGACAATGAACCCACTACTCTTAGGCCAGGCCATTCTTTTTAAATCAAACAAAATAACTTTTTAACAAGACCATGGTTGTCAATGAATTTCTAGTCATTGTAAAGAATTTGCTATTGTAATGAACCCATAATGGCCATATTGCAGATATTTGATCAATTTGTTACAAGTCCATACACATTGTGATCAATTTGACTTCACTGTACAATTATCCCATTTTCTTCATTCAAATTGAAAACATTGAAGACTCCTGCATTTCATGGCAAAGATGTAAATTATGATTAATATAAAACTAAGGTACTCAAAATACCATTTTCTTAACTCACATTGAAAACATTGATGACTCCAGCATTTGATGGCAAAGTCGTGATCGAGAAGAAGCTTAGGTCATTCTCCAGTGTGTAGGTCAACTTAGCGTTATCACTGATGTCATCATCAGTGGCTGATACTGTTATAACAGGTCCAGTGATCTGACTCTCAGACAAGGTAACACGATAAATCTTCTGTAAAAACACTGGCGCCTCGTCATTCTCGTCAGAAACTCTAATAGTCAACGTTGCGGTGGTACTCTTTTGTGGAACACCTCTGTCAAAAGCAATTATCTGTAGATAGTATCGATCGAGAATCTCCCGGTCCAATATAGCAGTGTTTGAGTACAAAAGACCAGTCGTTTCTTGTATCATGAATAAGTATTCTCCATTTTTGTTAGGGTCAGAGGGAACATTACCCCGTCCATCAATCTGGTAGTAGACTGTTCCGTTGAGGCCAAGATCATAGTCGACTGCTCGTACTGTCATGATATTCTTTCCTGTAATAGAATGAGATTAAAGTTATAAAAATATTTGAATGTATTTTAACTTGAACAGGTAAACATAATTTTAGATAGAATTATTTTTTACAAATATATAAAACTCTTTTGTATTTGTGTATTCTATATTTCTCAAGTGTCACAATAGATAAACGAGCATCTCAACTATCGATGGAATGTGGAGTTAACGTCTTCAGCGTACCAATATGGCCATTAGAAGACAGGAAACTCTCTTCACTATTGTAAAATTATATTAAAAGATGTGGTCTGAATTTAAAACTCATAAAGTTCCCAAATAAACAACCATATTTATGAAGAACACACTTACTGGGAGCCGAATTCTCTGGTATGATGCCTGTAAGATTTCCCTTAAACAAAGGTGCATTATCATTAATATCCTTTGGCTTCACTTTCACATAGGCGTAACCAATCAGAGACTGGGCATTTCCTGGTTCGTCCTCCACCAGAATATTGAACTGGTATTCAGCTCTACCACTCGGTAAATCACGATCCAGTTTACTGTGTAAGTAGATTTTTCCGTCCTGTGGGCCGATGGTAAACCTGGGATTAGTGGAGGATTCGTCGTCATTGTTTAGGCTGTACTTGAAGTTGTGTGGCCGATCGATGTCTTTATCTCTGGCACTCACCTGTAAAGTGAACATATATCAACGTCAGAAAATTGCAGAATAAAATGAAAAATTCATTTAATGAATTTATGAAAAGATTATATAAGGTTCACACACGAAACAAATTCCATTCAAGCTAAATATCACAATTTGTCTCACTATTGGAAAATTGTCAAAATACTTTTTGAAATCATGATAAATGTTAGGCTTTCATTTATTCAAAGTTTGAACTGAAAATGGAAATCCCTTAACAAATATATTTCTGTCTTTTCACAGTCTTTTCACAGTCTGCTTAATCTGCTTTAGCTTATGGTGGATATATTTATCATTTCAAAATCTTAAAAACTTATCTACATTGAAAACTATTTACAAACATTATATAAGTTTTCTACCCGAGTATAAAATTAGTATACCAGTATTCTTAAGGATTAGTCAATTTACCTGAACTAAAAATTTCTCCTGTCCTGGAAGAGGGTCTATCTCTTCAGTTACATCATAGATAATGTATTCAGACTGGGTAAACTCTGGTTGGTTGTCATTAATGTCAGTCACAGTAAGCTCCACTCGTGTAGTATTGGTATGGTAACCATCATTTACATTGATGGTTAGATTATACATCTGAAATTTAATCAATTAAAACATGCTAACATGACTTAAACAACAAACAAAGGTTCGTAAATTGTATTGTTACTTTAAGCTGTTTAAGTAATTCTGCAGTAATTTTTAAGAGTTCTCTTCTATCTGGACAAAAACAATTCATTTTCAGTTTATATCACCTACCAGTACATGTATAAGGTTAAATCCATTTCAGCAAGATATATTTATTTTCATACTTATGTCACATATCAGTTAGGATTCTTTTACAGTTAGGTATAAGCTATTGGTTACATTGCCAAACAGAACTTAATAGTTCTTTTAACTTATATGTGCTTTACCATGGGTTGTGCATTTACTGAGGTGAGACATACAGTGCTACTCAAACGACTCATCATGTCACCTAGACACATCCATTTTAAAACATTCACACACAAAATACTGATTCAAAGTCCACAATTTATTCTTCTAAACTTTAACACTACAATGAATATTTAGTTAAACTTGATCAAGATGAGGTGTGTTCTCTGCTTAAAAATAAGCCCTGTTTGGACAATATATAGGGTGTCTCATATAAACTGTGTGTATTACCTTAGGAGGAGTTTCATAATCCAGTTCTTGAGCTACGTAAATCTCCCCGGTCTTCTGTTTAATACCAAACACATTACCAACATTACCACTGGTAATCGTGTATGTCAGAATGTCAGCTGAAAAGAAAGGAAAAGTAGCATCAGTCATAATATTCTGACTGAAAAACCATCTTAACAGCATAAATATATGATAGGTACCCGTTATGGGCAGCTCA
>JAUMGZ010091892.1:0-17959 GCA_032359645.1 Pododesmus macrochisma
AGAGATGTAACCCTTGCAATGGACATTAAATTGTAATAAAGGAATAGTCATTGATTCTTCTCACCCGAACAGGAGAAAGCCACTGTTTTACAGGTATCGATTACCAATATCTTACATTTCATTGTGATAACTTCCAAAGGTGTCTAGAAAATAGGTAAGGCCAAATTCGTCTGCCTTTATAAGAATATTGAGACGGATGTATTCTTCAAACTGAACGACTCCGTATGTAAACTGCAAACGTGTAATTTTAATTTATTTGCATGTTCTTAAAAAGTTCTTAATCGTATTAATAAAACTCATTAACGAATATAAGAAATCTGCATAAATTATCCTACAACTGTCGCAGTCATCCCTTTTTTGGACGTCGTATCCGGACTCCATCTTTGTCTCTATATTGATTTTAATATATTACATATATAAGAGTTCATGATGAATATTATCCAAGACAATAGAAAGGTATCCTGATATTTCTACACCTATTTTTTTACTTGTACGATTAGTGATTGAATTGAACGATTTTACTGAATAACAACTGCGGTTCACTTTGGTTAACTTGTTGAAAGATTTTGACAACAACTTCGACGCACTTCAGTCAACGTGTGTTAACGATTTTGCCAAAGCCTGTTATTCACGTTGGTTGACGAGGTGAACGATTCCGACAACGCCTTCAATTTACTTTGGTTGACGTGTTGAACGATTTGACAACACCTACAGTTTACTTTGGTTGACGTGTTGAACGATTTGACAACACCTGCAATTTACTTTGGTTGACGTGTTGAACGATTTGACAACACCTACAGTTTACTTTGGGTGACGTGTTGAACGATTTGACAACACCTGCAATTTACTTTGGTTGACGTGTTGAACGATTGGAGAACTACTACAGTTTACTTTGAACGATTTTGACATGGCCTGTATTTTACTTTGGTTGACGTGTTGAACGATTTTGACATGGTCTGTTGTTGAGCTAAGGTGTTGATCGATTTTGACATGGCCTGTAGTTTACTTTGGTTGACGTGTTGAACGATTTTGACAAGGCCTGTAGTTGGCTTTGGTTGACGTGTTGAACGATTTTGACATGGTCTGTTGTTGAGCTAAGGTGTTGAACGATTTTGACAAGGCCTGTAGTTTACTTTGGTTGACGTGTTGAACGATTTTGACATGGCCTGTATTTTACTTTGGTTGACGTGTTGAACGATTTTGACATGGCCTGTAGTTTAGTTAATGCGTTACAGCACTATATTACTGAGCAGAACAATCAATCGTAGATCGATGGGGTCATTAGGTAGACGCATTTATTAAATAACACAAGAATCATTTCTCTTGCATCTGTGTAAACACATTAATTATCTGCAACTCGTGACGATTATTGTTATGCCCTGCCTGACTTTGCTATTCTTTATGACGTGTGGTACAACCCTCGATATATCACAATAACACAGTGTGATCAGTTTATTAATCTACAAGGAACTAAACAATGAACTAAGACGTGTTACAGCGTAGCTGCGGGAACTTCCCGTAGCTCATTTTGACCATTTCGGACAATTGATGGCCAACTTATATGGCGGTGATCTGTCCTAATTTTAAGGCGATTATGAGCAACTGTTCTCTCAACTATACGCACAGCGATACTGAATTCTTTGCTTCAACTGAACGATGGACGACAGTGATTGTACAGAACAATACACTACACGATGCTTTACCACACTTCCGCCGAACGATGTATTACTCTGCTCCCTTTTACAAATCTAAAACAACCGCTTTAACAATGATGAATATATTCCGTACTTTTATATTGAACGAAGTTCTACCATGCTTCTATTGAGCTGTATGTTACAGTGTTTCACTTGTCCGATGTCTTTGTCTTATACATTTTGGCGAGAAACATCGGCCGAGGAGTTCCGATTGTCCCCGGCCCATGTAAAGCTCGATAGCCAAAACGCTATTGCATTGGCTCGTTTTCCTTCCAGAACTTTTTTATTGCTGTATATTCCCGTTTATACTACCGCTTCTCTTCCTGTCCTATAGCTAAGTTATTTTCCTTTGGTCGTCTGTCGCAATATCACTCATAGCTTGTGGAAGTGCCGTTCGACCCTAAAGAAGAAAACAAACTAATGACCTCTACCACTGTATAATAAGCTTAGTCTCACTTAACCTTGAATATCTTTATAATACCCTGGTTAAGATGTTTTAAGATGTCTGTAATAAGACACTGAACAATATGCACCATTTACATATCTCGGACACAATAGGTAATGTTTTATTAGCGACAACAATGGTGTTTATTGTCAAGTATCTTCTGACTACCTATGTATGTAGATTACACATACATGTATAATGATGATTACAAGTATATCATATCGTGTACTTGTTTGACACATACGTTTGAATATATTGAAAGGGCTAACAATTATAAGCTACAATAAAAACAGGATAAGCAGAATCATCAGAACGAAAGACATCGACAAACCAAAACTAAGCCAATAAAGCACCATAAGAAGATAGAACTTGTTACTATACTGCCAATGTAATGATGTACGATCTCCGACTCTCACTGCGTTATCTGTTCACTTTCCACTAAGTTAGAACTTCATTCGGATTTGCAATTTTAATTAACCTTATTATATCAAGTGTTAAAATGGAATCATTGTATGAAATATATAGAATCATTTAGAATTATATACTTTCTTGTGGTTCTGATAGGGACACTTTCAAGAGACGTTATATTTTTTCACACTGATGTGTTTCACTCTTTTATTTTTACAAAAGTTTGTGCATATTGATAAATTTAAACATGTTGTGCAACAATTTTCCTTATATCTTCTTATATATCTCAGACATATATTTCTATTAACTGGGCATTATAATACCAATGTTATTCCACATACTTACAGCACCATTGTTATTGTGTCTTAAACATCAATAACACCATACCGGTGCTTTGCCTCGGATCTTCGTTTATAGACGTCTGCTGTAAGCTCTAAGTAATTTAGTGGTGTAGTTACCTGACAGATGTATCAATATGCATTTGACAATATAAAAGAGTCAGGAATGTATATTTTAACAGACATGTAATATGTTTTCTTCAGATACACAGACTTATGGCTTGATAACTGTATCTCTTACAGATGTGACTTACTCGGTGGTTCATGTCAAATGGGGGTAAGCTGTCAGTCGCTATGCACGTACATAAGCCACCAGCATGACTTAAAGGTAAGACATTTATATTTATATACGTAAAAACAGCAAAAAGGGGGTACTTTTTTAGCAAGAAACAAAGCGCGGAAAAGTGTCACATTTCGACCACGTTTCGTCTTGAATTTCTAAGTGTTAAAACTGCACTTAATTATTATGTTGCGTTGATATGCAGTTGTAATTTAACAGAATAAAAAACCAGTTAATGTTTGTAAAGAAGAACAACAAACAAGCTATGCAGAACACTAATGTTTTAATTAGCGTATTTGCTTTGGTATCGACCTCATACAATATTGATTCTACAATATATGATTTGTGCACTTTGTCCAACAAAACAGTGATTTATAAAGCTAAACGTTCAATGTGTTATGTATTATATACTACCTTTATAATGACTGATAAATCAGTAATAAAACGATATTAAGATTAATTACACAGATAATAGCACACATCAAGTGGTTAATCATGATTCCATCTAATAAAACACTGATACACACTTGACAGGCGTATTCAACGTAATTCAAACGGAAACCATCCGTGGTCAATTAATATTTACCGTGTAACTTTATGTGAAATACAAGAAATATTGAATACGTAACCCTATTTAGGACAACAAGGAAAATCCTATCTGAGAATTGTACTATAGTTTGAAATTCAAAGACAACTTATTCCCACCAATGACACTGAAATGAATTATATATATATATATATATAAATAAGAACAACACTTACATCTTATTGGGTGTGCCTTTCACTCATCAATAAAAGGTTTTTTTTTTTTTTTATTTTTATTTATTATATTATTATTTATTATATTTTTTTATAAGATATGGAGAACAAAACAAGAAACAAATAAGTGCATTAGGACCAATGGGTTTGAATCACTGAACAGTGTCGAGTGCAGAAGTTTAACAAAAGAAAAAGCTGCTGTATATTATAGCATTCTGACAAAACTCGGTGATATGTACACAGCCTATAACGATCCCTTGATACGCATCTATTCAATTGTGATACCATCTGTTGATGAGAACTTGGACCTTCTTTCAGTGTTGAAACAAATTATATTAGCTATAAACATAGTCTTACCATGGTACTTTGAAAAAAGAAATTCTTATGTAAAAAGCGGCATCTACATTATATATTTATATGGAACAATTAAACTTAAACAATTTGAATAAGACTTATTTTAATACGACCGATTTGTATGACTACATTATGTGGTCTAATAGCTTGTTCCTGATCACCAAGTTTCTTGAATCGCCCACACTATCTCTACATAACAGATTTTACTTTTATTGTTTTATTTTGTTCGAGGTGCGTTGCATTAATTCCTACAACTTTTGATACCTTAGCATATAATCGTCCGGGTCCACATTTATCCACACCACCAACCATCACCATTTATTTCTCCACATTATACCATGTTTTAAGTTAAAAAACCGAATTCAAAAATAACATTTTTAGTTCTGTGTATCATCACAATACCGCTTGTAAGCCTTATGCTTCTGGTGGTGGTATGCTATGTAACGAATTTTAAAAACACGTAAGCGTTGTAGAAAACATTTGTTTTCACTTGTAGTTCTAATAATAGAAGTTCTAAATCTTCTTAATCTAACGAAGGTTTTTCTAAAGTTCCTGGTTATTCATTGGTGACGATTTTTGGACCCAGACATGAAGTATCTTGCAACCTCAATCACAAGTTTCTTATTTATATAACTAGTGTTATTGTTTGATTCCTTTTCCATTCACTGTTTTCCTGTTGAGAAACTAAACGGTAAAATATATAATAATCTAAACGATACGCAATGAGAAACTAAACGATAAGCAATGAGTGATGGCATTCATAGGCGATATGAATGTCATCTGAACCCGGTTGGGATATATAGTGACATTGCCACGTGATGGTACATATAGCTTCCTAAGTCATTCAATGGTGGTAGCTGGCCTCGAATATTATTTTGATGTGCATTGGCGTTTTCCTTGGTCGTTATACCCTCAGACTAAGATGTCATTACAAATAAACTCTTCTTTACTACTGCCCTCGTTATATCCAAACTCGTATGTTTTAATGTTTTATGTAATTATCTGTTGTCTGTTTGTCCTTTACAGAGATAAAGCACTACATCGAAAGCAGTGGACGAGTTCCAACGTGTGTTTGTCTTTCATACATGGGTAAAGGGGTCAAACGTCCGGAGAGTCGATGAAAGAACATTCATCTTGTTGGTTCTTCTTTTACATTGAGGAAACTAGTTCTTACGAAGGATCAAGATAAACATGTTAAAGTATTCAATAGCTAGTGATGAAGGTTCGTTTTCTCCATCACATCGCCAGGATAACCAAGATGCAACCACATCATATATGAAGGACACTATCGACAACAACAATAATACACGAGCACGTACAAAAATGGTAATGAAGAAACGTGCAAAACACGTGCAAAAGCGCACGAATGAGTATTCTATGCTTCCACCAATTTCTGGTCCTCAAAATTATAGGAAGGAAATCATGACCCCTTATATAAATGCAGCAGGAACTAGTCATGAACTGGAATCCCCTTATACAAATGCATTGGGCATTTCACGTTTGCATGACGTGACTACCCCATATATTATGAATAGTCATTTTTCTAAAATGGAAGCCGTATCGCCGATTCCGGGTCGTGATTATAACGTGACAGGACGAGAGTTCACTAAAATAGCAAATATGCAACATGGTTCGAACGTTGTTGACGTCGGTCGAATACGACACGAACCTTCTTTCGTTCAAGAAACTATTTCCAAGATGCAAAGTTCGTCTCCTTATATAGAACGTAAAACTAGGTATGAAAGGAAAAATAGTCATAAATATTTAACAGAAAAAATTGAATATGAACGGAACGGAAAACTTCAAGTTCATAGTAATCAAATGGGGCTGTTAGAAAGAAGACGTAATAGAGGCAATGAAACTTTTTCAATAAGGAAAAAAATTGAACAATTTCGACGTTGGCACGAAGAACAGTATAAAGAAAAATTGAAAAAATTAAAAGAAGAGATAGATAATCAGTTCGAGGGTGATCAACACCAGCGGACAAAGAAATCAGCGGTGCACACAAAACGAGAAGTGAAAGAAATGCCGAGGGAAAAGACGGGCGAAAGCAAAGAAAACAAAGAAAACGGTGAAAATGATAGCCGACCTAAAACAGAAAAGGACCCTAAACAACCCAAGGAAAGTCGCCAACAGGACGATAGCCATAGTAACGGCGAAAAACAATCTATGGACGTGGGGGAGGGAGAGGGTCATATAGCAGCAGACGACAAATCAGTGTCGGAACATACATGGCACACGTGGCGTGACGTCAATGACTCGTACGCGTATAATGACGTTAACAAATACATCCTTGATAATGAGTTGATGAACTCGGAGAAAGTAGACTGGATAAAGGATTGGGTAATTGACGTTGAAAAGGCTTTCGCAGAACCAGACAACGAAGAAGAGGAAGATCTCCTATGATAGATATGTGTGTTTGATAGGATAGATGTGTATACAGTAATATTTCACATGCACAATGAGTAGGTCTGTCAACACGATTATTCATTCCAGTGAATGTTGTCAAGATCTAAGTATTAAGATACGTGAAAATTTTATGACTTCACAACTTTCGAGAAAAAAACTCACGAGCTTTCTTTAACCAAGATACTTCATTTCTGCATTGATTGATATTTTGTGTTGAATAATGAATAGTAATGCTAGATTTAAGTACACAAAGACGTCAAATAGACTACGAATGATGTGCGGTTCTAAATTATTTAATTTTCATTATTACCAAGGTATATAATACGTGTTTGAATGACTTCAAATCCTTCTGCTCCAACATTTTGAAGCTAGAGTTTATGTTATGCTTAAAATGTACACTGTGAGTAAACTAGGCGATTCGTATCAAGTTCTGCTTATTGCAATCAATATATGATCTAATACCGAGCAAAGTATTAAAACAAGATAGTAAGTTTTAATTATCATTACTTCGGCTATGGAATTAAAGTCTGTGCATTATCTACTGAGAACAGAATGTTTACTTGATGTATTATGGAATGTCAGATAACATTAACAGGTTTTCATAAATTCTGAGTCCATATAAGTGTACTCGTGCCTTGATCCAGTTGTTATACAGTATTTCACTCAGGAAAAAGCTGTCTCTTATAAGAACACTTTCGTTGCCCACGTCACGGAACTATATATTATAAGACTCTTCACCGTTGTTTAGCTACCGTATAAACATTCGTACAATACACACACGCAGTGACAATTTTAAAAGTCAATTTTTTTATGTAAAGAAAAACTGACGGAAGAATCAATTGTGATATTGTGAAAGGTGTACAATAGCATATACTTAGATTATCGTCAAAATAAGTAAAGGGTTTTAATGACATAATGATATAAATAACTCGTCACTAATAGGCACGTTCAGTGTCACATTGTTTTATGTGTAGCAGACATTGTCTCCTTGTGCCAAACACTATGTATTTATTTATGTTAAGTGCTGTGATAAACATTTTGTAGTCTCAATTACATGTAGTTATTATTGGTAACAGTATTTATGTTGGGGTGAACACATTTTATGAGATCCAAAGGAAGGGAGACAACTCAAAAATATCCTATGACAATGACATGCAACATTATCAGAGTTGCTCTCCTTGAGTCATGAAACGCAATCCAAGCCATTGCACACTTTGAACATATAATGTATCATCTGCATCGTGTCACATATAGTAATTGAAAAGAAAAGGTTTAACTTCTAAGTGTTAACTTTTGTGAAGCTCTCTAGTATTTACCTAAAGTGTTTATTTGTATATTGCGATGGAATAGTTTATACAACTGATACACAATATATCTTTTTCTAGTTATGATATCTGAAGATGTACCATCCATATGCACGTAACGATTTGTGATTATTGAATTTGTATTGTTTTATGAATAATTTATTTGTGGATTAAAATTAAGGTTTTGCTACACGTAACATCTCTGTTAGTTTTCTTACAAATTTAAAGAATGATTTCAAGAAAGAAAATGTAATCATAATAGCCTTTCACCTCCTAGTTCGATTCCCGTCCAGGGCGTGCTAGTGTGAGAAAGTTGCCAGTTACTTGCCGTAGGTCGGTGGTTTACCCCGGTTACTCCGGTTTCCTCCACCAGTAAAACTGGCACGTCCGTAAACGACCTTAGCTGTTGATCGGACACTAAGCCCTTAATACAAACAAACAAACAAACAATCAAGAAAGAAAGAAATTAATATATATTTCATCACATAGATACTGATAAATCAAAGTGGTAAAGAATGACAACTGAATCAGAGTGACTAACGACCATAGTAAATGCCAACCATCATCAATATGCAAGCAACGAAATAACACGCACTACAGACACCCATAGAGACGATACATGTATAACATTGAAAGTAACATAATTTAAAGTCAGTCAAAGGCCCTACACATGAATAGACCAAATCAAGTAATATGACTACACTGACTGATTTATTGCAGATTGTATGCTAACATGAAGAAAATCAATTACCTGAATGAAGAGTTTATTAAACACAAACCATAGCGACTGTACACAAAGTGAAACAGGGGGAGGATTAGAAACGTGCAAACTGAAACGAACAAGCAACAAATATAATATTGAAAAGTGACGACAAACCAACCAAACGCGTTAATGGACCTCGTCCATGACCGAAAGTAAAGCTACGAATCACCCCCATCAACGGACGCTTGTTACAAAAGATGAATCCATAATCGACATAACCTGGACTAACAAAGATGAGGAAAGCGAAGGTAACGTTAGACAAATCAGATGTTTGGAGAGAAAATATCAATCCCAACAATTAAAAAATGGCTTAGTCCACAATTCAGAAGTAAGCACAGTTAAATAATGAATTGTTTACGTATTACTGTCGAAAGCTTTTCAGACAGCTCAGTTCTTGTCAGCAGCCGAGATGACGTTGTATCAAATCATAAAACTGTATGATTAAAAGGCCGATAAACTTAATGATTTGTGTAGTAAGAAGAGCCTGAATGTCAACGTATATTAGGACAAAAAGGAAGATGAACACGCCCATTAATGACGCGGTCAATAATGTGTTCTCGAAAATGGAGGATGTATTTTATATACCATATACATATGAAGTTATAATTCTGTCCACGTTACCTCCAATCTGATAAACACATATCTATTAGCGTGCAACGCATAGCTCTACGTTCACTCAATAAGAAATCGGCATTTTCATCGTATTGCTAAATTGCATCTGGTTTCGCTTCTGGTTTTTTAATTAAAGTTCGTGATGTTTCCTTTTAAGTGAATACATGTATATGGGGTTCTTTATTCTGTGTGCGTTCCACATTTTCCTGTTATTTGCCCATGTCCATGGACTGACGGCTTTTGAATATCGTCTTGGTTTTCTTATTTTCTACTCTACATGCATACCACCTGCCTCGAGTCTGCTCGGATTGACTGGTCAACTATACCATACAGTCTTTGTTATTTATCTATTACACCATTTTCTCGTCCTCGTTATATATTACAATACAATATGAACACAACTTTTAATTATTTCTTAAGTGATCAAGGTTTGCGAACGAAATGATATAATGCATGTATAGAAGTTAATTTGGAGCGCTCAAGACATTACCTAGTGTGCGTCTAATAATTATGATACTATTTAGTGTATACTTTCACATTTCAAATACAAGTCTGGTTTTCTTTGATGTTGACTAACAGATGCTTTTTTATGCACTTAATTGGTATTTTGTTATGAATAATGGAGAGTAATGATAGGTTTGAGTACAGCTCATGTATTGCACATACATTAAATTGATAAGGATGAATGTAAGGTTGTAATTTATTCATTATTACCAAGGAATAAACACATGTTTAGGAGACTTAAAATCCTTTGTAGAATATTCAAAGTTTTAATTAACATAATACATTAGGTGTTTATAGTAAATTAGAAAAGTAACTACGACAAACAAAGACGACATTCAGAAGCCGCCAGTCCATGGACAGGGCAAGTAAAAAGGAAAACGTTGGACGCACACAAAAAAGAAAAAAAATCCAATTATTAACCAAAAAAGGAAACATCACAAACTTCTAATAAAAAAATAAAAGCGAAGTCAGGTGTTCGCGATTGAGTTAAGCGTTTACTGCTACACACGTGTCACCCGCCACTATATCTTCGTGCCATTTCGGTATATGCCAACCCTTTCCAAACTGAGCGATCCGCATTTAGGTTTATAATCAATATATGATCTGTTTCTTAGTAAAGTATTATTTTTAAATAGTTCCCTTTGTCTGTGCTGAATCATTGGCTAGTGAATCAAAGTCTGCATTGCCTCTATCAATATTGAAACGGTGTCGATTGTCTTCGCGATCTTAAATGTATTGTATGATGGCAGATAGCATTTATAGGTTTGAATGAATCCTTATTACATATTATTGGTCCAGTGGCATGGGACAAGCACAAACATGGACATACCTCAGGGCCAGATCAGACTAAGTGATATATGACACTAAAAGACAATAAACACGGGTGTAAATGGTTTCTCTTCATTAGGCTTAGTACTTTTATGTTAACAGTGCAACATAGCATATCATAATTTAAACATACAAAATATATCACTCTAAAGCATAATAAAACCATAACATATAACAATGTGTGTCCAAACAAGACATTTAGATACATATAGTCGATTATGGAGGAATTTGTACTGACGTTTACTTCAATGTTTTCCACAGAAAGTAATTCCCAAAATGACATGGTAGTTAAGGGGAGAACACTCTCCTATTATCGTATAACAAAAGTCGTGGATTTTAATAACTACAGAACAGGCATAAAACGTTTTTTAACATTAGTTTTTTAATTAATTTGAAGGAAGCATTTTATTGTTAATAACTGATATAGATCGCCCTAGTCTATATATACATTACAAACAGCTACACAACAGTACATTTATTTGTCAACTGACCTTCAAAGTGTCAATTACTCGTTTCTAATTTTATTAACATGAAGGTGTATAAAAAACTTAATAAGTGCAAACAAGTCACTTGAATTAAATGACACATAACAAATGGTCAGTACAATCGTCCACATATAACTGGATTACATATCACACTCGCCTGACGTAGCCATTGACATCTAAAATGAGAAAGAAAAAAAGGTTTAAGAAAGATTAATATTCAGTGACCCTATAATACGAACTTAACATACATTTAAAAAGAAAGAATGCAAACTGAAATATGACGACTGACGACCAAAAAAACCACAAATAAACTATTAAAGTAAAGCATTTAAAAACAAAAATGTCATAACACAGACTTAAATGCGGAGTTATATCACTACTCCTCTGATGGTTAAGAGGAAATGATGGAATCCCGTTCACTTGTTGAACTTAACTATTCTAACTGCTTTGACCACACACCATTTACCGCCATTAAGAGTTCCGTGGTGGTAATTGACATTGGTATGTACATGTATTGTACTTTGGGGTTTATTCGCGATTTTCTTGGTAGCCAGTCCCTCATTTTCCGAATTTTACCAGATCAATAAGCACATTCATTCACCTGTGCCACAACACTGGTACATTGTAGTAAGATAGATAGCACGCAATATGCTATAATCAGTTATATAAAGTCATAAAAAGTTCCGTTCCTTACTGGTGGTATGACACCTTACTTGTTCTTATCAACTTTTCTCTTTCCATGCATTTTTAGTTTTAATAGAAAATAAGAGAGTTTTATTATACTTACTTCTATTAACCGCTCTCTGGGGCTTTTTCTTTATTTTGCGTTTTGTTTTCCTGTAAAATAATATTGGTTATGTCATCATGTTTATATTTTACTTATAATCATGGAATATATATGATATGCTGGACCCAATATCACTAATGTCCCAGTCATCGTGTTATGTTTTGGCCGCACCCGTTGTCCCTACATTTTGCTAATTTCGGCCGGGTGATGCCTCTCTGACGCCATGCTCTAGCCTCGCTGTTGCCACATTGTGCCATATTGTATTACGTTGTAGCCACGTTCTGCCACGTTTCCAAACGTAGATAAACGTGGCGACCAAAATGTGACACTATGACTGAGGCATAAGACTGGCGCTGAACACACTTTCATTAAGACTGGCGCTGGACACACTTTCATAAAGACTGGCGCTTGACACACTTTCATTAAGACTGGCACTGGACACACTTTCATTAAGACTGGCGCTGGACACACTTTCATTAAGACTGGCGCTGGACACACTTTCATTAAGACTGGCGCTGGACACTCTTTCATTAAGACTGGCGCTGGACACTCTTTCATTAAGATTGGCGCTGGACATACTTTCTAAATAGCGCCAGTGATCTACTCTAGCGTAGGGAAAATGACTTACACACGCCTGTTTTTATATGTGTTTTTTAATTAAAGTGGGTTCAGATATTCAACCCTACTGTTGTAATTATATACAATGCTTATATTTATTTTTCATTTGCTGTTTTGCAACCATATAATATATTTTACATTATAGCTATTTTTAAAGAGGACTTTGTCATTACTGACAGTATTCCTTTTTTAATAATGTCATTATGAGCATAGTGTGCAACAAATTGAGAAACAAATCCAACTAACTACTCGCCTTAATATAGAACAACGACTTGAAACCGATTTATCAGAACATGAACCTAAACCAAAGTTGTAAAAAATGCAACAAACCTCTTACGGTTCTTCGGACGCTTTTTTGAACAAACATAATCCGTTACAGGATCAAAAAGACCATGGAAAAAAGCTTGGTACAATAGAAAACCGATGGCCACAAAGGAAAATAGCAGCAAACTTGTAAACCATGCTACGTTTTTGGTGTCTTCAATAAATGTTGCGAATCTCTCTGTAGTAGTAGTAGGTGCTAACGTTGTTGTTACCGGTACGATGATTACGATATCAACTGTCGCTGCAAGTTCAACAAATAATCATAAGACTTAAAACAAGAATTTTTAAAGACATTGATCTCTTCTTTATATATTTGAAACATCATAAAATGATTTACTAGCTATTTATCTCCATGATTACAGTTGTTACTTTGATTGTCATATATATAGCAGGTCAAGGGTGCAATTGTAAGAGGGGCAAAAGGGAGTTTTCCGAGAAATATTCTGAAAATTACTGTAAACCTAATAGTAATAAAACGAAACTACCACATTCCCTTTTCATTAAGTTAATGAAACATGACCAAATGACCTAAACTTAATTTCCACAGAAATAGTTAAGATCAATTTGTTTTCGCTTGCATATCGTGGGTAGTTTTAAATTTTTGTAAAACTGTTAAACCGGAATACGATATCTTTGATTTTGGATTAAGTCTTACGGATGAACTATACACACTTTGATGCAAGATTAAAAACATTTTCTGTGAACAATATGATTTCTTCCTGCTAGAGATAATGTCAATCTTTACTCTTAAAACATGCGAATATAAATCATCTGCTGTGCAATGTCTCAACAATGAAATGAATATAAATACCTGTATTTTAGATGGTTGAAAATAGAAAATAAAACTTTGTTTCCATAATTTAATTGTCAATCAGACAAAATATAACTTAAACTATTTACAATTAAGTCCGCCAAGGTCGGTAGCCTGTGCCTGTATGACGGCGGTCGCTCCGTCACCCAATGTCGCAATGTCATTTGCGATGAAAATATCGCCTGTTCCTGATATACCGAAGTAAGCATTCGACAATGAGGCTTGGTCAAGTGAGTATATGAAAGTACCTGTTAAAATTTAAAGATTTGTATTTTATATCTCTTACGAAAAGTTGTATAAATGAATAACAGATAAGATTGGAAATTTTTTTCTCACTTGTTTTACATTTTGATTTTTATTACATCTAATACTTTTTGAGATATTGAGTTACTCTGTAATTCATTGATTGGGTATCTATAGTAAATGATATTGATGAAATAAATCGAAGTGTGACAATGGTTTTGTGTTTTATTTATTCAATCAACATAATAAAATCATTCAAAACAACTCAACAAGAAGTCGTTTAATTTCTTTTCCAAAACTTACTTTGTGTCTATAATTGTTGTCATCTATCTCTACATCTGAAAAAGACACCTTACCATAAATTCCGGTATCGCCATCCGTGGCTGCCGCATTTCCCAAGACATCTCCCACCTTTGAGTAAACAGTAGGATAGAACGTGTACGTGTTCAGACCAAACTTTGGGACGTGGTCATTCACTTCATTGATTGAAATAAACAACGTCGCTGTTGCAGACTCCCCGTCGTTATCTGTAACAGTGACAGTGCATGTCACAGAAGAAGGCGTTCCAGAAATATCAAGATCATAAGGGACACTAAAGGAAACCTCTGCTGTTGATTGATCCATAAGAAACTCAGGACAGTTCACAGCATATTTCAACGTATCGCCATTATCAGGATCTGTGACAACGAATGCTGGAGTCCCTACGACAACACCTTGCTATAACGACAAATCAAATAGATGAAATATAGATAAAACATGGATGAATCCATAATGTTTGTTTTATCAGGGGATAACAAAATGACAAAGCACGACAAATATATTGAGAAAAGATTAACCATACACAAAAGTACCACAATGAGGCAAAACAAAGCAAAAGAAGCTACAAAAATGTAATTAGATGCAGTATGTATCAATGCAGATGCCTTAAGATATTTATAAGAGGAAAGAGCCAATACTCTGTGTGAGACATCTCCGTCCCAAACTCCAAATCTAGCTTCAAAGCAGCCGTCATTAATGGACTCTATAGAGAAACAATATGTTAGAATAGACAAGACTTCGGTAAACCAAAGCTACAGAGCCAACGGTGGGAGGGGGAACATCACGAACAATAATACGAAAGTCACTCTGTACTACAGAAGATAACTTTTAATCTACACGGATTTTCTTAATTTACACAAATGAAGACTAAAATTGTGATACATTCCCCAATCATATCTAAATCACATCGCAAATCAAGTTCATTTGGATTTCAATCTATTTCTCTCGGTATTAATTTTTTTAGGTGTTTCGATCGTGTTTTTGTTCTCGTGATATAAGTGCACTGTTGACCTACCGAGTCCTGACCATTCGGAATGATATATTACTTAGTATAAAGTGACGAAAATCAGGTATCTTGAACATGAATGAAAACTGACAGAAATCTCCAGGAACTAAGAGAAGATTATCACATTAAGTTATACATTTGTAAACTGAAACGGGCCATCAATAAATATAATAATAATAAGGGAAAACAATTCTCTGTGTGCAAGAACCATGATTCCAAGTCTACCTAATAACCAATCGTCATCAGCGATTCAAAACGAATTTAGAACACACAATACCTAGATAAATCAAAGCTAGTAAACAAAAAAGGGAGGGAGAGTATACCCATGTTAATAAAGATAGAAATGACAACCCAACAATAAACTAAAATAGTCTTTTCGGGAATTTAGTTGTACGATCAGTCAAAATAGGAATTTTAATGTATTCCTGTAAACATCTTTTTCGGACAACCCAGTTATCGTCAGCAGATATGACGCGTAGATAGTATCTATAAAAATTAATATATTCAAAAGCCGTAAGTTCACTTTGTTAGTCTGATGCGATGGAATTGACTTGTCTCTTTGTTTCATATGTCACCCTACTTACATCTGATATTTCTGTTTATAGTCTGAATGTTAAATGTGAGAAATAATAAATAAACTGACAAGAATTGAAAAGTGAAGTCCAAGTGAAAATAAAAAAGGACACATGGAACTAAGGTACACTTTTCGACAATCATCTAGTGACAGAGCCAACCTGTCCTACATGGATGAAGCACTATTCACTATCGTTCATGTACATACATTATTTTATGTGTGATTTATATTTATGTATACTCACATTTCCCTCATTACCGACGAGATAATATGATGCAGCATCAAATGTGGGTGCTTCATTCACGTTCTCTATTGCAAGCTGAAGAACTTCTATATCAGATGCAAATCCATCGCTCACAGTGACGGTCAGAGTGAATGATAAGTCTGAGAGGACCTCATAATTAATACTCGAGATAGTTGTCACTGCTCCGTCTGGAATTACAGTAGAACGATGTCGTACTTAACCCCATTCTTATATTCCACTCAAGACTCTCTAACAAAGTTAGATCCTGTTACCGTTTTTCTTCCTGTCCTATCACTACTAGCAGTTCTGCTCTCTATTTCCCCCCTTCGAGTCCATTGATGATGGTTGACTAATAGTTTGTCATTGGAACATGGCGAGGTTCTTGCACGCATGTGGTTGGCTTGACGTCATTTGTAAATGCCAGTTTCAGTCTGCAAATTTTCTCTAGCGGAGACATTTTTATGATGCTATTGTTTGTCAAATTCCTTTTTTCCGTTGATCCTAATTCATCTTGTTTAAGTTCACTGTTAGGTTGTGTAAGAAAATAACAGAAAATGGAGAACCTTGTTAAAGAACATTTGCCCAGCATCGTTTTGGGGTGCAAATTAAAAAAGGTTGACATCAGTATCATAGGAACACTAAAGTATGTATGTACACATCATATCAGAACCTTGTGCATAGACTCCCCAAGGTTAGAAACAATTTCCGAGTACGTAATCGGACTGAAAATTAAAACGCAAAATTTCAGACTAGACCACTAGAAATATAATCTTAATTGTCAAAAATTATTTGTGCAAGAAAAGCTCGTCCGAAAATTCAGGCAATCATCATCAATGGAAACCCGAGAGACAATGAATTTGGAAAGGACAACACCTGGACTAACATATGTATCTGAAGAAAATGTGGTAACGATATTTGATTTGTAATGGCAAATAGCAAGTATGATAACTATTCCTCGTTCCGATGCTTTGCAGAAAATAAAAAAAGTTGTATAAATGAATTTTGTAATTGTATGTTATATTATATGAATCATCGGTAATATAATCCACGTACATATAAAATGATCCTGTATTTCTACAAAGCAAAGGGGACATACAATTCAAAACTAAAATATAGTGAGGTGTGAACTTACTGTTTGTATTGACAGTGAATATAGATGCTCCGGACACTGGTACGTATGACGTGGAGTAGGTCAGTGTTTGACCACTGTTAATGTCACGTGTATTTATCTGGTAGATCAGACTACCAAGAACAGTGTTTTCTTGAACAGATATAGCTGATGCCAAAGGTAAATTGGTTATCACAGGATCAGAATTTATGTCTAAAATCGTAAAGAAAGCATGTTTTGGATAACCAGACAAATACTTTCTACAATTACATATATATCTTTATAACGTACTCCTCCATTTTGTTTGGGATGCATGTAATGAAATGGTGGCATGCGATTTGTTTTCGTAAGTTCTCATTTGATTTAATTGAAACTTACCAAGAAACTTACCGACTGATATACATTTCGACTTTCATATTTCGGCAACCCCCTTTATTAGTTGTTAATAAGTCAAGCAGTCATTCCATCAAAAGTCAGTCAGTCCGTTTGTCTGTCTTTGATTTTATATATATATTTTAATTAATATATGTATATAACAAGTAGAATGCACGGTATATAAATTAAGGGGGGGGGGAGTTTACTTTACCGCTCTGATTTAATGTTAACTTTGCTACTTCAATTCCTCTCCTGTTATTGGTTTTTCTCCTTTGCTTTTTCGTCACCAATACTTGTGAATTTTTCTTATGGTGACTCTTGACTCTTGCTCCTTTTTTAATTGGTGGATAAGGTTACCATACACCGGA
>JAUMGZ010092003.1:1023-17958 GCA_032359645.1 Pododesmus macrochisma
AGTGTTGCAATGTTATTAGCATGCTAGATATTGTAGATTTGTCATAGTTAAAAACTACGTTGTTTCGTACTAAAACGTGGCCCTGCTGTTGTCCAGTAACAGTGAACTCGCCCAAACGTAAGCGAGCTTGAAACACCAGTGAAAAAATTGCTTTGTATGGAATGCGAAAGAAACGAGAAGAATGAATTAATTTCAGAGAGTTGACAAATTTACCTAAAATGTCGGGTGTAATAGGAAGTCGGGCATCCTGTGAAGACAACAACTTCTTAGCACCTACCAGTATTTTCTTGATCAAGAAATGTGTGGATGGATGAGGAAACAGGCCATTGAGTTGATACAGCAAATACCTGCCACAGAAGTGTTGATAGAAGAAGCAGCATAACCTTTCTCTGCAAGGTATGCCATGAATTGAGCTAACTTGGAGACTGAAATCGGGAGTAAAGGGTATTTAAAGGAATTATGGGAATGAGCAAAAGTCTGGTATATGAAAAAATGCAGTCCTATAAGTTCTTTGGGAAGCGGGAGCTATGGAGGCACACAAGAGCTGTTGTAGTGTGTGGTCAAGGCTCAGAGGATGCTGATTATATTTTTTGTATAAACGTGAATTGTGGATTCATCTGTGGAGCCTTTTGAAGACGAAATCGCTCCTTCTGAAAACGAGATAGTAAATATGGTAGTATATTGTATTTACCAGGGATATGTTGAGCCTGTATAAGGATGTTGACCCACATGCAAAGTATAACGCAACGTTTAACTAGACACATTATGTCAGGATCCTTTCTCGATTGTTTATTTAATATGTATGCAACTGCAAAATTGTTTGAGTGTAGTGTAATACATTTGTCTTGGAGTAAATGACCCCATATCTCAAAAGCCAAGACTATTGTGAACATCTCGTTAATTGTTAAAGGGAAATGAATAAGATGTTCAGGCCAAGCTGCATAAAACCAATGAGTTTCAAATATGGCAGCATAACCCAAAGAGCCCGCTGCATCTGTATGCAGATGAAGAGATTCAGACGAAAGGAACTTGTTGTCAAGCAATAAACTGCGACCATTGAACTGGTCAACAAACAAAGACCAAGCCTGCAATTCACGCCTACTCTCTTTGTTGAAAGTTATGCGGTGATTAGAATTTGACTTGGACATATTTATGAGTCTACGTAAGAAACATCGTCTTGGGCGAACAACTTTGCAACAGAAGTTTAGCAGGCCTTCTAAGGACTGGAGTTCTTAAAGCTTTTATTATTTTTCGTCGTTTGTGATATGATTGCAGAAGAGACCTTACTCTCTGAAGTATATCGACAGGAAGTCTAGCTTCCATCGTCGCGGAATCAAGCTCCAAACCTTAAAATGTTAAACATGTGGTAGCATGCAAAGTTTTTTCAAGCTTAATTGTGACTCCCAAGTTTTTACATAGAGCAAGAAATGTATCCAGATCGCGATTGGACTTGTTTGATCCCGCAGGACCCATGCAGAGAAAATCATCCAATATATGTATAATGTGGGAGATATTTAATTTGTGCTGAGCCTTCCATTGTAAGCCGGTGCTGAAATGCTCAAAGATAGTGTAAGAACTAGAAGCCCCCACAGACAAACAAGTGTCATAATAAAAAAGGGACTGTCATTTCACACTCAGTAATTCGTTGTCTGCACAATGAATAGGATTGAGACAAAAGGCCGAATCAATATCGGTCTTAGCCATTAAAGAATGCGGACCCAGAGACAGTACAATTTTGACTGCATAAGCAAAGGAAGTATACTGGACAGTCGAAAGTTCCTCACATATATTGCTTTTCACTGAATGTAAAGAACCTGTAGGATAGCTAAAATGGTGTATAAACCTGTACTCCGCTGGGTTCTATTTCGGGACACAGTCTATAGGATTGACATGTAGATCTTTGAAGGAGGTTCTTTAAATGGTCCCTTTATGCGACTAAAGTTATCTTCTTTCGTGAGTTTATCTGAAACCACTTGGGGTAAATCTGAAGCAGATTAGGACCTGAAGAGGCTAACCTTGGACCCTGATGACCAATTCAAAAACCATATGTGAAACACTGTATAAGATAGTTTTCAAAACAGAAGCCCTGAATATTTGAGTAAACTTATCCAATATGATCGGAGTGACAACGTCAAAGGGTGCGTAAACTGGGTTGAGTGCCGGGCTTGGGTCTGTTGTTAGATTGTGTAGGAGTGCTTGGGATGAATGTTCCATTCCTTTATTAGTAGGTGCTGCTAAAACGGTGTAGTTGTTTAAGGCAGGTCCTCTAGTACTGCCCCCACCTGCTTGCACACTGAAGCAATTTGAAGCTGGGTGTTTGCCCTTGCATAAACCGCACATATGGATGCATTGACATTCATTCCTTTCACAGACTACTGATCTGTTGTAGCCGCAGCATCTGTTTCGAAGATAGTGCCGCTCTTGGTGACAGGGTTTTGACCTCTGCGAAAGGGCTGTCTATTTAGCTAATCTGAGAAAAAGAAGTAGCTGACGTGGTTGCTGCACGGACCCAGAGTTCCGTATGAATACGATCCCATTGAAGGTTGACCAATTGGCTTTGGTGACGAAATTCAATGTCATATTCATACTACGCCATACCCTGACGACGGGATGCGATATCACTAATGACCTCGGCATACTTCATCATCGATGGTGTTTCGTCTGGGTAGCGACTGGCGTAATAGTCACGTACCTCCGGAACGCTGAGGTCAATTGAGAAACGAATGTGACCCGTCTTGACTGTTGTCTGGGTACTAATGCAAGGGTGAAAGGTTAACGTACCCTCTTCAAGCAACTAAATGCCAAAATGTGTCTATAGAAACCACATCTCTTGCGAACTATACGCCCAACTCTTGTCGAACTATACGCCGATACTTATCGAAATAAAACTAAAACAAAACATTAACAATCTTACAAATGTACGCCATGCATTGTAAACGTGCTATAGAGGTTCTTATATTTCGCTAAAAAAATTATTCAATTCACATATGAAATCGCACACTACCAATTCCTTAAAAACAAAACAATAACCACATTAAATTATATTGGCGGTACCATGCGACTCGATTAGGTAATCGCATTGGAATTGCACTATAAACACAAAACAAATAGATGATTATGTTCAATGTTAAAGAATGCGAGTATAGTAGAATTCTATAAAATTAGCTGCATTGACATTTGGTTTCCAATGTATTGAGCTTGATCAAGTTGCCGGTTACACGTTTAGGGCCTTACTTAGGATACATGATCATGAGCCAGCGACTTTATTTGTGATTGATTTTAGATAAGCACATGGAGATTGGGAGCAGATTGCAGTTTACATCCCGAGTTTGAAGAGGTTGTAAAATTATTTTACCCCAAGTAAGAGCAGTTTTGCTTTGTAAATAAATGTAACATAATTATTGTTATTAATTCAATGTATCTGAATCGAAAACATTGATTATTTACACTATAAATTAACAAAGAGTGTAAAACGAGGGTCACAACAGTACTCCGTAGGATGTTCTTAAAAGAACCAAAAACGGTGCCTTTATGTCCGGAATCGCTCAGTATTGTGCCATCGTACATTTATCGCTTCGCCCTCGGGAATTATGACTACTATGGTACAATAATTTTTCAAATCGCCCTGTTAACCTGCCCACAAACAGCATTTATAATTTTTTTTAATAACGAACAATAGGTTTATAACACTGCACGCATATACTATATCAGGTTGATAAAAGACTGTCCTAACCTAGTTGTGCAGATATCAAGGCCTCCGTAGCATTGTTGGTAGTGCGTTATATTAAGACCTAAAGAAGCCGAGTTCAATCCCCAACTTCTACAGCTCTACTTTTTTTAAATTAAAAATATGTATGCGATAAGTCATATTGATAAACATATATATCAATTCTAACTGTAATATACAAATTTGATTACAATTGTTCATTCTTACTGCTGTTTTCGAGAAACTTGTGCAGTTTATTTCTATATGTTCGTAGTAATAACAGTGTCTAAATACTTCACTGGTTATAATTATTTCTCATACTTTTAGTTATGTGGTTTGCTGCTGACCCCCTACAGAACCAAAGAGGGTTCCAGAACCCAGGAATATTTGTCGGCGCCATATTGCCCCATTAGATGCGTACTGACCCTCTACAGTCTCATAGAGGGTCACCACGTGACTTACTCAGAACCAATCATAACAACAGAAACTTGTCCGAGGTGCGATAAAATTGCTTCTGTTCTCAACCTCCCAGCTCATACTTTATACGGCATTATCAACCCATGTGAAGAATTACACTATGTTGATTATGCCTTTCCGGTGATTTGATTGGTTAATAACGACTGACATTCACCTCAGAATACGTTATAAACCAATCAGATTGCGCAAAGTAAACGACCTCGAACTTCAATTGGCACTTGTTTTGTTTTTACCTTTGACACGCACATATGTGTATTGGTTTGTTTACAATTGTGCGCATCATCTGTAAACGACAAACAAAAATTTTGCGCTTGACGTCTTCTGTTGCCAGCTGTCAAACTTGGCGATACGATACGCTTTGCAATCAATGAAAATATTGCAACTGCTGTAGGACGTAAGCGAGAATTTAAGAAAAACCACATAGAAACTAGTCTGTTTCGCCCAAAAGTTATTCCAATGTTATGTTTACAAATGAAGTTATAACCCCCGCTGAACCGGCACCTACAAGGCTCAAACTAATCATACGACCCGATACTCAAATGTACGAACAATCATTATGTTGCAACACAACAACAAAGACCTAAACAGGAAGTGTGTAGCTAAGAGAGATCGATATTGCTATTTTTTAAACCAACAATAAAAGTAAAATTTAATCTTTTTATGTACATTTTAATTCCCCAGAAAATGTACAAAATCTATAGTTTTATAATATTTTTATATTTGTAAGAAACCGATATCAAGCACAAGTCTTTTAGATATAAATTCCTTCACTCGATTTTTGTTGGAATCGAAGTGACAACATCAACGTTGAAATACACAATGTCAATGACAATATTAATGTGTCACACGTCGTCACTCAGTCGCGAAATTATCCATATTTTTACATGTTGTTCTATTGGACATCTGGACACAAGAATGAGTCTTTGAACTGATACAGCTCACTAAATTTGGAAAAAAAAATATTGTTTCGAGAGTGTTATCATCAAACAAACAGAACAACTCCGAGAAGGTCCCATCAAAAGTGACGCCGTCAATACAATCAAACTCGTGTTCTGTCGACAGTAATACAAATTCTTACAGCAGCCTCAGGAAATAATGTACATCAAGTTGTTAGAGGAGGCGATGAAGTTCAAATGAACCTTGTTATTTCAGAGGCGTCTTCGTCGGGACCGATATATTGTGGTTCTTTCGACATTCAAATTCACTCTCACAAAAAAACTTGGACGGTGATACGTAATAATTGTGTTCTTGCGCCGTAAAAAGTAGTTCGGCAATGATTCACAATTTTCAAAAAGAAGACGTTCTGTTGCTATATTATTGTTATATCTGCTTATTAAAACATTTCGATGTATTTTTTTGGCTCTCATTTTCGTTTTAGCAGCAGTGGTTTGAGCAATATTTCGTGATATTCCTGCGCGTAAACCCTACGTCATCAAATGTTTACAAATGGACAGCTGTTTCGATAACGGCGGCAATATTATTATATATATATATATATGTGTGCGAAAGCAATTATCGCATTCGTGACCAAGTGTTTTTGTTAATTTTACAATTTCGTTGATTGTAAAATTAATGAAAACACATGTTCACTCATGTGATAACCACTATGTTCAGACGCATTTTGAGCATAAGGCATAACCTTTTAGCCATTGAGAACCAAAATAGGTAAAACAAAAAATAGGATACTGGTTTGTGGTTGATGTTTACTGTTAAATATATATGTGCCTTTGAAGCAACTTTTCAGCAATATTTGAGCATTCATGATCAGTTGGAACGATATAATGTGAAGGTAAATTCATATTTGTTAAAAAATAATGTTGGGGCTCCAGGGGGCGCCACGTGCACTCTCAAATAGGGGAAAACGGTGAAATTTAATATCTTTAATTTAATCAACTTTTGAAATTATATTAATATTGGCATAAGTGCTAATTTTGGTAACAGTATACAAAATGAAATCTGAAACATGCCTCAGATAAATATGATATGTATAAGAGGAAAGAGCCAAAACTCCGTGTAATTGAACCCGTCGCGAACCCAAGATATTGCTTCGAAGTAGCCGTCAAGAATGGACGCTATAGAGAAAATTATTTAAGAATAGACAAGACTTCGGTAAATCAAAGCTACAGATTCCAATGGTGAAACGGTGACAAAATATTCACGATGGTAATGATGTACAAAATCCATACCCCAACAATAATACAAAAATGTCTTGCCAACATTTAAATTGTGCGCGTAGTCACAATAGGAATTTTTAACCGTATTCCTCTGGACACGTGTTTCTAACAACCCAGTTCTCATGAGTTAAGCTGACATTATAATATATATATATATATATACATAAAGTTGTTTGTTTGTTTAACTAGGGCTCAACGTCACTTCCAGAATCTTTCACCGATATTGTGACAAAAAAAACCAAAGGAGAAAAACCAAAAGATAGGACAGGAAGAGAAGCGGCGACAGGAACGGGAAACAGAATGGAGATTAAAAAAGAAAAAGTAGAGAATGTCTGTTAAAATATTGAAGACATCATGTACATTCGCTACTTTTTCGTTTTTACAACTCTAGATGGATCTGGTGTAAGAACCCATTCTTTATATATATGTTTCGCCTATCGTATCTTTTGAGGTGCGATGCATCACGAAAAGGGTTTAAGATCACCTTCCAGCATAAAGTAGAGTATATTCATCTCGCTTATCATCTTAAGCAATTACAATTGGATTTATAGTGTTGGAAATGTAGAAGACTTTGAACATACATTTATTTTAAAAAAAAAAAAACTCAGTATGAATGGAATTAACAGAATGAGAACAAATGACAAACCAACAGTAGCCGCACCAAAAAGTTCATCACCGGAATAAAAGGAAATAATAAATTGACGTCACAATAGTCCCAAGACTATTCATCCATGCGGACCGACTCAAGACCAAATAGCAAAATGACACAACAGAATATTGATTAAAACGAGTAAGAGATTACCCTAGTGCAAAAAGTTTCAAATACTGTAAAGGTTTTTCAAGTATACAGAGTTATCTTATCATTCCTTATTGAACAATCCTTTGATGCTGAATATGAATGTCAATATTTCAACAATACACGGCATGTCTGTACGTAGAGAGAATTTAATGAATAAACTGAAATATATAAGTCGTAAATATATCCCTACGTCTCACAACAATAAGTATTTCTGAGTATATTTAATAGAACATCATTGTATAAGAAGAAATATACTAAATAGTATAATACCGTGTATATCACGTGCATGTGAATACAAATGTTTGTTTAAAAGACGAAGCTTGCAATAGAATATTTTAGAATAAGAATAGATGCTTTTGTTTTGCTTGTTGTTTTTGTTGAAAATTTGTTCATAGAGCATGAATCCCATTGTTTTATTTCAATGCTCAAAGATCAATAAGTCAATTTTAAGCAAATAACTACTCTCAATTATCGTAAACCTTGTCTAACGTCTAAAAACTAACTGCCGGGTTGGTTGTTGTTGTTGTTGTTGTTGTTGTTGTAAAAAATGGTTAATTAACCTAGATTGGGACCGATTTTAAACACTTCTCTGCTGAGTTGTGATCAACAATACATTTCGCCACTATGTTAACTGCATCATAAAACAACTCCGTCCAAACCGTGTCAGGTGCCATGTTTCTTTTTGCTGAATAATAATGAACTTCTCGGGACAACATGTCTAGGTTCATATATTCGGTAAAATGTATTCGTTTTCCTAGTCTGCCATCATCAAAACTGACGAAAGTCTTGGCTTCACACTCGTCAATGCGTTTGTTTTCTGTTGATTCGCATTGTTTGAGTTCAGAGCCCAGTCTTGGGAATTTATCTTCTAAACAGGATCTGGCAGTACTTATGTCAGTTGATTCGTCTTCGCATAATGTTATCATGACTATAATTTCAGCATCAAGATAGTGTCTAATCATTTCTTTCTCTTCTTCTTTAAAAGCAGCTCCACTGTTTGAAATCACCAAGGCCGGTAACAGTAAAAAACTTATGTACAAGAAAAGGCACCGCATTCTGTTAAAATCAAGTAAAATGAGCGAATTGTTAAAATGCAACAAATTCAAAAAAAAAACAAAAAAAAAAACAAAACTATTAAACAATATTATTACTGTCTACGCGCTAGTAGAATCATTTTAACGGACACTGTTACAGTAGACTTGAATACTACTGAATATGGTTCTTACTTATATATATACCACATTCGTGCGATAACTAGTAATTGTGATTCCATTCTGTTCCATAAAAAAATTTGAGGACAGAGATGAAACTATGAATATTCTATTTGATGAGTTATGATGCATCCGTGTAAAGGAACAATACATTTGGCAAATAACAAACTGAAAATGTGCCTTTCATTCACAAAGTATAGCTTTTAAAAGGTTCAGTCTGACTTGTATTCATCTCATTGATCAAGTGACAAATGACATACCCGCGGTATGATTACGTCGTGAACAGTTGGCATCAAAGGTGATAGATGTGGACTTGCACGAATTTTATGATAAATTAAGACAACTCATAACCCTGGTATATAAAGTGTCACAAGGGCAATGTCTAATTATGTAATTTAAATGAATAAATATCGGTGTATACCGCATGAACTGAACAAGTACATTAACAGGAATTTGAAACGTTTGTGTATGTATGTTTCAATTTAGTTACAAAAAAGTTGCTGTGCGTAACAGTCAAAGTTGTATCTAGAAATCTAAAAGAACTGTTAAGTATGTGTTAATATCATTTATTATCAAAGAAAAGCAACACAAGGAGTACTGGAGATAGGGCCCCCAGCCTACTCCTGTACAATCTATTAATATATAATACTAGTATAATATCGTTTATAGTTGTTTATTTATATATAAGGAAACATACTTATTATTACTTGGATCTATGGTATAATTAATCATAAAGTATGTATAATATACTATAGTATTCTTTCCTTAATATGTATACATACTATGTCTAAATTATTATTTATACTTTTAGAAGGATAACAAAAAAGGCCATAGGAAAACAGTACTTCAACATTTGATATGGTTATTCTGTGCACTTTCAGCCATGTATGTGACACAATAAAATGCACAAGAGGAGCAACAGGATTCGTAGTATGGCATATTCAATGCTGTTTTAGATTTACCATTTTTAATAGTGAAAAGGGTTGCCATACACCAAAACGACATGGAAGCATCGCGGCGGTTGACACATATGTAGCAGGAAACGCTTACCATATAGCGAGCACCTGGTTTCGCTTCTATATTTTTTAATAGAAGTTCGTGATTTCTCCTTTTTTAGTTAATACATGTATATTTGGGTTTTTTTCTGTGTGCATACCACGTTTTACTTTTGTTGCCCATGTCCATGGACTTACGGCTTTAGAACATCGTCTTGGTTTTTCGATTTTACTACTTACACAAGGGTGCCGTTATCGTTATTTTTCCAGAATTTATTCGTAGCTCCCTTAAAAGTACCAACAGATTCATTTTGCATAGTCTGTTACGAAGACTTGGTCAGCAAATTTAGAAGGGTAAAATCTATATTTTAAAAATATATTTAGCCCCCAACTGGTTTTCCCGAGACTGTGGCCCTGATATAATCACTCGTATCTTACAGAAAGAAGAAAAGGTTGTTGATATGTATTTCTGCATACGCTCTTGACTAGATATTGATATCCCCATTCATCTGGTCCTATTTGCCTTGGCTATTGTTCTCTCAGGTTTACCATACATACATGTATTATATATTTTTAATTGTTACGTTTTGTTGAGTCATGATTCAGTAACAAGAAGGTTTATTTTAATTTGTTTTTAATGTCTTTGGTTTGAGGCACCCTTCTCTGCTGGTTAATAAAGTGGGCAAGCTGGGTTCTCGTTTATCGGTTTATCCACACCATTTAATTTGTCATGGGTCATTCCAAGTTACATACAATATTTGAAATAAAACGGAAGAGGGGATGAGGAAAATTAAATTGCAAAATACGCTAATTCAACCATAACAATTACCCAAGGTATTCGTTAGAGTTATCAAGGCCGTAGCTACGTAATACGTTTTAGTGAGCCAACAATACTAGTATCTGACGAACGGAGCGAAGTAAAACAAAATGTAGCCTAGGGGTCTGGGAGCCGCAAAGGCAAGGCCCCCAGAAGTGCTGAGGTATGTGAAGCAAAATCATGCATTTTAAGCATTTTGTGACATATTTTTATCCCCCCGAATTAAAAATCGGGGGGATATAGCAGTCACGTGGGATATCCGTCCGTCTGTACGTCCGTCCATCCGTTGCTTGTCCGGATGATAACTTAAAAAAACGAATGGTCCCACAAAGTTCAAACTTGGTGTGTATGTTGCCCTAGGGGGTGCACAGAACCCTATTGATTTTGGGCGTGGTCTATTAAAGGTCAAGATCACCATAAAAAATAGAATTTTGCTTATATGTGGCTTGTCCGGATGATGACTTAAAAACAAATGGTTCCACAAAGTTCAAACATGGTGTGTGGGTTTCTTTAGGGAAAACACAGAACCCTATTGATTTTGGAGGTGGTCTGCCAAAGGTCAAGGTCACCGTTGCTAAAAATAGAATTTTGCTAATATGTGGCATGTCCACTTGATAGCTTAAAAAAAATGGTCCCACAAAGTTCAAACTTAGTGTGTGGGTTGCCCTAGGGATGTAAAGAACCCTGTAGATTGTGGGTGTGCATGGTTTGCCCAAGGTCAAGGTCACCCAGGGTTTTTTTTGGAAGACAAATTGAGAACAAATCATTCCAGAATGTTTGAAGTTGGTTTGTGATATTCTAATTCAACCTCTAGTTTTCCAAAATCAAGAAATGCAATTTCACAATTTTAATTAGAGAATGTACTATGTGTCACGAAAACATTTAACAAACAAGGCCTTCTTGGCTGCCCTTCTTAATCAATATAAATCAATGATGTATCAATAACATATGCTGCACATGGGTTTTTTCGGGGGGATATGCTGCCCCTGACGGCTCTCTCGTTTGTATTAGAAATATGGAGTTTTTAAGTGACGAAGTATGCAATTTCAGCACATATTTTATTAAAATTGATTTATTGGCTTACATCGCCAGTGTATACTGCATATGTAGACGATTTGTTTTGAGTCGACGGAGGCGATTGTCATGACAATGCATTACATTGTGCTTTAGATATGTTATGTGAATAATCCTTAATTCTTCTTATAAAGATTTGTTATTCAGTAGATATCATAAAACAGGTAACTTGTGTATTTTTTAAAATCTATTTTTTATCTATAAAATGTGACCAACGTCAGTCAATATATTGAAGATCCGGGAAATTGGAAAATGATTATGTGTAGAATGATCGTTTCTCAATGAAAACAAACAGGGGTATTTAGGAATAAACGAACGGTACTTTAAATTTGGTTACTAACGTTACATATAATAAGGTAAATCGATTTTTCTGAAAACAGAAAATAATATTTCTACATGCTCTAACAATTAATTCCTTGTCTTTTGTTAATTTTTTGCAACTGTCTGTTGTTAGACAGTGATCCATATAAAGATATTCACGTTTTAAATTTAAAAAGAAAACAACTTTAAGGTCTTTTTTCGTTTTACATAAATAGTAGTTAAAGACACAGATCGGAATAACGTGAACTGAACCCGGATAGACGTGAAACACTTTATAATACGGATCTGGATACTATAATAACAGGCATTATAATACTACTACTTATGCTAAACATAGACACCATTAGTAATACTTAGTAACAATACTGTTTTGTTACACAAAATGGTATAATTTCAATAAGAAATCTTTATATCGTAAATGTATTTCGAATTTTTTAGTAAGGCATTTGCCTCACTTGACGCAATGGTCTCTACGGCCTTAGTTATTCATCGTACTTACTTATAGAGCAAAACATTAATTAATCTTAGATCAGATAAGTGAAAAAAAGATATCACCAAAAACATACCTTGATTCTTAAAATCTCGATGGAAGTTGCTGCTGGTACGATTGCGTTGCTACCTGAATCCACTGCTATAAAAGTTAGTAAGAAGCATTATTTTATTCTGTCTTTATTGTCCCGCCCTTTAGCAAACTGCCAATAATATAGATGATACGTTTATAATATGCACATAAAAACAAAGTTGAAAGCTAGAAGGCAGAACTAATAGAGCGATTTTAAAAATTCACGGAACCGCCCATATTATAATCTTTGAAAGAAACTGACAACACGCACTTGATATATCAATAAATACATAACTGTAATGTAGCTATGGCAATATGTACATGTAGTAAAATGACAGACACGTTTATTATAATACAACACATGATGTCAAAAAAAGATACGTCTTTAACGATAATTTGGTGTTGAATGGTTCTTCGTAATACAACAAAGGGTTAATATGCTATTAAGATTTTAATTTAATGTTGTGAAAACATATACCGTTTACATATTTTAATTGATGAGAATTTTTTTTCCTTGTTTTATTTTGTTTCTTAATGACATAGTTGAAAAACCGTTATATATCATTTAATTATTTTAGTGCTTTTTGATTCCTTACTGTCTATAAACGTAATATGTATGTTACCTTTACAATGTCAACACAACAAATAGTAACTACAAACACGAACATTGCTTTAACACATCGGTTATTGTACATATACAACAACAGACGAGGTGATCAACGCAAAAACAAATGCTAGCATCGTTGACTCTTTCGAAATTAAATGTAAACGTTTTGTGCTTTTGATTTATATTGAGTGGTCCTTTTTATTCAAACTTAATTACTACTGTGTATATGTTTTCGTCTCTTAAACGAAGGAAGATATTGAATTGTAACATACAATACTAGTTAATACAAACAAAATTAAGACGATATTTAAAAGCCATAAGACAATGGGCTTGGAAGACGAAAGGAAAACGTGGGACGCACACAGTACAAAATACAATAATAACTAAAAATGGAAAGATCACGAGCTTCTTTTAAAAAAAAAAAAACTAAAAGCGAAACCAGGTGCTCGCAAATGATTAAGCGTTTCCTGTTACACATGTGTCACTCGCTGTGATGTTTCCGTGACATTCCGGTGTATGATAACCATTTCCATAATGCAAAACATATATAATGTAGATTCAAATGGAAAATAGCAAATTATTCAATCCAGGCTTACTGCCAAACTCAGTCCATTAAAGGTAGTTCAAAAGTTACATAGGTGTGCGGGCAGAGCCAAACAAATTATTGCAAAGTTGTTCCTTATGAAAATAGGTCCAATTATGTATTTGTAACTGGTGGAAATCTTGATAAATCATTTTTAGCTTTGTCACAGTCTCTCGTTCTATTGATTTCATCCAGCCTGCCGTTTTAAGAAAAGATACGGCATCTATCGTGGCCATTCTGCTTCGTAGATATCACGATTTTACAGCATTAAAGGAATTGATGTATTTAAGACAAATATAATTTCATATTGAGTTCGTATAGCAAATCAGTATGACCAGCGATTGAGGATAAGGACTTTGTAAATAGTACCGTATGGAATGCAGCTTCGAGCAAAACTTAGGGTTCGCGACGGGGTAATTCACACAGAGTTGTGGCTCCTTCCTCTTATGAATATCATATTTATCGGTATGATTCAGGTTGCATTTTTGTTTATGAACCAGCATATCAATACATACTGATTTGGTGAACTGTCTGTTTTTCTCCTGTGGTCTCCCACTGTCTATTAAGATAAAACGTATTTCAAGAAACAAATGGTCTGAGCTTATTGATGGTGCACGTTCTTGTAAACTTCAACTGTATTTTTACATGTATATGATTTATATGAACTGGTGTCTCTTTACTAAGTTTGTTTACTAAGGGCTTAACGTCCTTCAAAAGCATTTCGCCGATATCATGACAAAAGTGATTAAAAAAGCCAAGATGAGCGGATCAACAGGAAGACAAGGATATTATATAAAAGGCCATACAATATGATATAACTGAAAGAAACATCAAACATAAAGTATACAACGATATCAATATATATACATCTAATGTTAATGTGTATTAAATTTATCCACACTTGTTTTTAAAAAACAATATTGAAGACGTTGATCTTCTGTTTCACTCCATATGTTACACGAAGGATGATGATTTAATCCGATATCATTTTGTTACTATTAGTCAATGTATCTTATTGTTGAAAACGGATGAGAACTTAACACAGAAAGAATATATTCTCTGACTTAACTTCATAACTAGATAATGATTTTGAATACATTTAAAAACTTATGTGTTGACTTCGCGCACATTTTTAATTTTGGCAAGACAATTTTGTATTATTGTTGTGGTATCATAACATTTTAACCGTCGTGAATTTTTTGTCACCGTTTCCCCTTTGGCGCTGTATCTTTGATTTACCGTAGTTTTGTCTATTCAAAATTCATTTTCTCTATGGCGTCCATTGATGACGGATGTTTCAAAGCAGGATTTGGGGTTCGGGACGGGGGTGTTTCACGCAGAGTCATGACACTTTCCTCTTGTAAATATCATATTTATCGGAGGCATGTTTAAGATTGCTTTTTTGTATTTGAAGCTTACAACAATGTATTATGAAGACCGAATAGTTTGGCCATTTTATGACATCAGTATTTCGCATGTATTATTCTAAAGTTGGTTTTGTGTATCCCTTTATTAATAGATACCTGTATTGTACTGTTTTCTCTAAAAAAAAAAAAAAACAGCTACCTATGTGTGATACCATTTTGCTTTATTTTTGTTTTTGTGTTAAAGTGTTGGTCATTAATATAAGATAAACTTGACTCCCCATGTTGCTTCAATATTAACCAGCATTTGTTCATCAAGTCTTGTCTATCAGTGATTCATTTTCTCTTGAGGATACGTTAATAACGGTTGACTTGTACGAAGGCCTTGGATCTTTGACGAGAATATCTCTCATATGTGGTATATTTTTAGCCGGTTTCAGTTTTAAAAGTTTTATTTCTAACGCCAAAGTTGTGTTCTGTGTTATTAGTTATAGTAAACGTCCTCCCTGGGCTAGACACCTTATCGCGGTAGGGAGGTTTGTGCGTCCCGATGACCTGGAGAGCTATGCTGGCGGGAACGTGTGTTTCTGGTAGGGTCACCCAAGTCGGACAAGTTGAAAGGTAGAGGTCAGACAAAGATCTGCACGTATTTTGTAGGGGACGCTAAGCTTGCGGTCCCGTGTACAGGGATTTTTAACCCCCTGGCACGATAAAGATCTCCATGTAAAGCTCGATAAGAGTAGGCGGAAACGCCGTTGCATGAGCTCATCCTTCTTTATGAACTATCTCTTTTACTTTCACTTCCCGTTCCTATCGCCGCTTCTCTCCCTGTCCTATCTTTTGGTTTTTCACCTTTGGTCTTTTGTCACAATATCGGTGAAAGATTCTAGATGTGACGTTAAGCCCCAATTAAACAACAACAAAAAACAATTATAGTAAACGTCACAAATTAATATAATGGCGTCATAGTCCTAACTCTAATATTGTTGGACTCTGAGTCTTGGCTATTCTTAATTCATTACCCCAGGATGGCCGTTGTATGCGCTTTATTCACAACCTCATATATTGTGTTCAATATGCGTCCTGTTTCAAGTTCAAGATTCAAGTGTGTTTTAATTTGATAATTTGTTTTTATTTGATAATAGCATAACGTCAAATCTGCTGTGCAGTATGCGATGATGTGTTCGTACTCCTCCTTCTTACTGCTATTCTTTCTTGCTCCTGTTGCTGTCTCTCTTTTTGTACTGTCACTGTGCTTTTCCTTTGGTCTTTCGTCATCTAAGCAGTTAAAGATTATTGTAGTTACGTGCAACGTGGTTCACAGTGGAGAGAGTTGAAATATATAGAATTGATACAGTAACATCATGGCGGGTGATTTTTTTGCAGGAAGAAACGCTAACTCTCCTGCAGACATCTGATTTTTCTTCTAGTATTTTTTTAGTAGAAGTACGTGATTTTTTGTTTTTAGTTTAATGAAGTATTTCTATAGTCTACTGTTACGTGTGCGTTCCCCGCTTTCTTTTTTTGTCCATGTCCATTGAAATGTCTTTTGAATATCACTTTTGTATTTTCGTATCTACTACTTAATGTGAAATTCTCACACTTCGCTGTTGAATTGTTTTACACTTAGCCAGCAGATTGCACATAGATAAACTGGTTCATGCGTTTTGCTATTTTGATAAATACAGATTAGGATAAACAGAAATTAGGTCAAAATATAAATCATACCGTCTCTGACGGAAAAAAAAGTCCACACAAGTTGCAAGCGCCAATGTCTAAAAATTTCGTTTTAATCCAACTCGCAAGTGTCATGTTTATCTGAATTATAGCAAAGCGAAAGGAAAGTTACTATGGTATCACTGTATGATGGAAGCACACCACTATGGTGGTCCTGGAGTGTCAAACTTGTTTTCCAAAAGTTAACGCTTCCAAATGACAATAGAAATGTCAAGATTACAAAATCAGACGAATTTGAAGAATTTTTCAATAAAATTTAGAGCAAAAATTAAAATATCTGCTGCAGTTCAGTAGATTCTACATCAAAATATGACATTTTAGTAAATGATGTTTTTACTCACCAAAAAGCTTTGCCATTTTGCTGAAATATTTTGTTCTAGTTTGTTAATAGAAGTTCATGATGTTTCCATTTTTACTAAATAAATGTATATTTGGTTAATTTTTCTGTGTGCGTCCAACGTTTTCCTTTTGTTTGCCAATGTCCATGGACTAACGGCTTTAGAATATC